>DWAJ01002957.1:0-15939 GCA_018238005.1 Eurema mandarina
ATGTTATAGAGTTTATCATTATGAGTATAGTACGCGTCACGAATCGTGAGCGCTGAACGAAACCTGCGCAGAAGTCAAAAATAAGGTATCGTGGTAGCAGTGCGGCGCGCGGGGCGCGTGATAGTCGGGTGCGCGAGCATTGATTGGTTGTCCCAGTCGTGTTGTCTTTCTCGCACCAATATGTCAATTACGAGCGCGATTCTACCGATGCGCAGCTATTCTCGTCAATCGGTAAACATAAATGACGCGTACTATACTCTACTAGCTTCTCCTGAAGTTTGACCTGCCCTTATACATGTTTTATACACATAAACCTTGCATGAAAATCGGTTGCATAGTTATAAAGATTTAAGCTTACATACAGACTGATAGAAGAAAACCAGTTTATTTTATACCATGTAATAATATAGTGAAGCTATGAGTACTCATTTAAACTATTAGTTTCTATACCATATTGGGAGTAACAATGGAAGATTAGTTGACTAACATTAAGATCCAAGTACGGGTGTTCAAATGTTTATAATAACTTTGCTAAATGTCCTCAGTAACCGTGATAGCGAAAGTCTGAATAGCATATATAGCTCTTGTACTTTATATCCGAAGTGAGTCACGTATAATATTTAAGTTATGATTAAATCTGTATGTTTGGCTTTATTGGGCCAGGAAGCCCACAAACTCCACCATCAAAAATGCCCTTATAACATCGTAATTTCTTATTTTTGCATGTGTCGTTTAATTTACCTTTTATCTTAGGGCCGGCAACATACTACTAAGGCAATTAGCTTAGCAATAGCTTATAGGTATAAGTGAGCCAGTCATGATACTAAAAAAAATTAAGCTAAGGACTCTTAGAACTTAATGTCATTTAATTGTTTGGTGATACATTATTATTCATGTTGAATATTCTTAATACATGATGGCTAAAAATCGTTATGTAATAAATAAATGTATGTATATGTAGCAAAGTTAGAAAAAGATAATAATAAATTCTTAAGCAAATATAGTGCTTACATTGCCTATATTCACATAAGATACAAGATACTATCTGTAATCTGTATGTACATATGTTGTTTCATTCATATAATGTTGGAAGACTTTTGACAGTTATCTAACTTGGGACCATATTCGCACTGACCTTGCCAAGAGTTTACTCCTCAGTGGTACTTTAATATGGTGAGGTGATGAGAGATTCTAGATGGTGAATCACTGGATCTAAGATCAGGAATAACAAGACACTAAGCAATTTTCTACCCACAAAAAATGTTCTTATTCATGTTGCTTTAATTTTCATGTTCAAACTTCAAATAAATTTTGAAATGTTGTTGAATTTCAAACCTCGAAGTATTTATTACTTCAAGTAATAAATATGTATCATGCTTAAATACATATTTATTCATTTTAAAGCAAGCCAAATCAACATTATATTCATAGTTTTGTCAATTCTTTATTAATAATTCAATAAAGACAAACAAAAATAAACACAGACATCCCAACAAGAAAAAAATAAATTATACATACATTGAACACCATTTTGGTTTATCAATAATTCATCTGACCTTATATTTATTTCCTGTACTTGTTAAACAAGCTCCAAATATGAAGAAGCAAAAAATTCATTCATATACACTAAACAGCTTTTTAATATACATATATGATCTATACTAATATTATAAAGAAGTAAAGTTTGTGTGTTTGTTGTTAGGGATAATCTTGGGATCAACTGAACCGATTTTAAAAATTCTTTCATCAAAAGAAAGCTACACATTGTTGCCGAGTGTCATAGGCTGTATAAAAAAAGGATTGTTAACATTATGCCCAATGAAGTGGGCAGGGGTCAGCTAGCCAAATATATTTTTAAGATAGTTCTAAAACTACATTTAAGAGAAAATTTTATTTGTAACAATGTGTAATGGTTTTACCCATATAAGAGAAAGTTTTTTATAATAAGTAGTATGCTGTGTTCTAATCTACACAACAATTGGTCTATTAGTTTATAAGATAAAGAATAACAAACACATATTCTTTAAATATTGCATTTATATTATTTTGGGATTGGAATAAATTTTCGAATTAAATTTTATACCCAAAACATATTTGTTTCAAAACATGAAAGCATTAAGCAATATATTTTATTCGTTTATTCGTTTTGCATAAAAATAAATACCTAAACAATGTTTTGTGAATAGCTTTATAATCCTATAGTAACAGTAACACCATTTACCAAACAAAATGTAAACAACAATTCTGTCATGATTTCCCAACAGTTTAGACTACTTTATATTTGATACAGGTTTTACCTGAAGAGTAACTGGTTATAAAAGTTTCACGGAATATCTACTTCTACTTCGTTAATAAGACGTGATCTTGAAGCCTTTACCGTCTCGCAGTTGCTTCTAATTACTTTGAACATATGGACCATGTAATTAAAAGTCGAAATACTTACCGCCATCACCATTTCGAAAGGATATTTGTGCACCCTTATGGGCGACGCATATTCCTGCACCATGATTGCGATCCCTCGAAGAAAATAAACACGTCAAAAAGAAGGACGGCAATCCTTTACGCAACTTAAATTCTTAGTTCATAGTGCTTCACCAGATCTTATTGGAATTACGGTAATTTTATTCGTTCGAACACAATTTCCTTTCACTGTCGACGAAACTTAAGAGGGACAAATTAATTAAGAGTTCAACAAAAAAATACCGCAATCGCAATTCGATTCGCTTAGTGTTTCATGGCACAGACAGCCAACAAACAACAGTCAACACTCAACACTGTGAAGTGTGAGCCGAGGCCGCAGGGCGCAGGCGTGAACGTCAGATGGATCACGGAATCCGGGATGTAATACTAGAGTGAAGTTCTTTCGATTAAAACGAAATATACACGAATAACCAATAAGCATTAAGTACCGAAGGAACAAAAAGAGATGGCTATATAGGCAGCAGGCACTCTTTGAATTATGACAAATGTAGGTATGTAGAAAAAAAAATAGATTACAGAACAGACAATAATTTCAAACATCAGTCACCTTGCAATAGGTAGCGCAATAATCCTGGAATTTAATTAAAAATATTTTATTTATTTGCAACCAACATTACATAGTATATAAAATTGGAATTGTTTTGAAAATAAAATTCCGTAAATATTTACATACAATGCTAATTACTATGAATTTTAAAAATAATTTGAATTTCATTACAGTATATGACTTCTAATATTAGTATTAATCTTTTTCTTTTATTTAATTTAAATATTTGACATAAGTAGTAGTTTTACTATTATACTAATGAAAAAAAACAAGATCGAAAGAAGTATGTACGTATAATCTGTATTGTAGAATTCTTTCTAGCTCTGAGTTCTGAAATTATTCAAAAAAATATATAGCTAAAAAGGAAATCAATTAAAATGTCGTAGATTTTTATTAAAATACAAAAACAATTAAATACACAAATAAAATTTTCAATATTATTTTAACATACTTCCGGAGCACTTTTTTCCACGTTGCTTGTAGCTATCTTCAAGGCAGTGAGTAAGCGGCCTACAGGCTTCAACGAATAAAGCGGTGAAGCGCGATTGTCGATCACAATCATTTGAAGATTATTTCTGGATTGTGCTGAAGAAACAAAAAGCAAAATTCTGTCAAAATTGTGCGCGTTCGTGCCCGATGTCTAGTGCTGAAGTCGCCGATAATTCCGTTGACCCCCCGGCAAAAAAGCGGAAGCTAAATACAGGAGAAGCGAGTTGCAAATCATCAGCAATGGCGAACAATGGAACGCGCGTGGAAGATGAAATCGACGAGAGTTTGTATTCGAGGCAGTTGTACGTCCTCGGTCACGATGCTATGCGTCGCATGGCTCACTCGGACGTCCTGATCTCGGGGCTGGGTGGCTTAGGAGTTGAGGTTGCCAAAAATGTGATCCTCGGCGGTGTCAAATCTGTGACCCTTCACGATGAACGTAATTGCACCATTGGTGATTTGTCGTCTCAGTTTTACTTGTCTGAAGAGACAGTTGGTCAAAACAGAGCTGTAGCTTCGTGCGAACAGCTGGTCGAGTTGAACCACTATGTGCCGACAACAGCATACACAGGACAATTGACAGAGGAATTTTTACAAAAGTTTAGAGTTGTAGTTCTTACGGGGGCGTCGAGGGCGGAGCAGGAGCGCGTAGCGGCTATAACTCACGCTAATAACATAGCGTTAATTATAGCTAACTCTAGGGGGCTTTTTTCACAAGTTTTCTGTGATTTTGGACCGGAGTTTACAGTGTACGATGTTACGGGGGAGAACCCGGTATCGGCTATGGTGGCCGGCATCACCCATGACTATGAAGCTGTGGTCACTTGCTTAGATGACACTCGCCATGGCCTGGAGGACGGAGATTACGTGACCTTCAGTGAGGTTAGTATGATGTTAGGTATTTTCATTTTATCACATAAGCAAATATAGCTTATTTCACAATGATTACCCACTGCTTCATCAGATAAATCTTTGTTAATTCATTTTAGCTGAATAAAATTAAATGTGTTAGTATCCACAAATTTATATGATTGGAATTATTGGTTTTAAAATCTACCTAGTCATTATTTTTAGTACATAATAAAAAAATAATAATCCCTACATAAACAAAATAATTGCAAATTTCACCTTTATAAGGAAACCCATTTAATAAATTATGCTAAACGGCATATTTAACTGTTGTTTTTTATCTTCAAACGTTAACTTAAGATCACTGAACTTCATTTTATCGTGAGTCATATAGTTCACATGAATCATGCACCAAAAACAATCACTTGAAAATTGTTTTGTATACAATTTTTGTATCTACTCTTATTGTTTAAAAGAAAAACAATGTCATTATTTTTATTAGGTATGCAGCCAATAACTTGACAGGGATTCACTAATAATTAGTAATACACCAAAATCTTCATTTTATATTGCCTAGTCATTACAAGGCTGTATGGGCTCAGTTCCCTTGCTTTCCCACAATATGTCGAAAAAAAATATCATGACTGGCAACTCAAATCCTCAAATCATGACCACTCTTTAAAACTTATAAAAAACATTTGCGATTCCTGAACAAGCTCTTGTTAAAAGAGTATAAGAAATTGCTAGCTCAGTTTTCTTTCAGCTTCCCTTTCAACACTTGATCTCAACCAAGTTTTCATGTCTAAGCAAAGAATATAAATATAAGTTTTCTATGGGTCTTAGCAACTGTCAACGCATCTGACGATGATGTACAACTTTCACATCAAATACTTTATAATATATAAATATTTACTTTAGAAATGATCAAAAACATAATATACATTTAATACATTTTTTGTTAAAAACATACATTGAAATCCATTCAGTAGTTGTTCAGTAAATAATTAATATGCATACATGAATGTTAACCATTACTCCTAATTATGACTCCAAGTAGAACTACAATGCAATATTACTTTCAGGTACAAGGTATGACAGAACTCAACGGCTGTGAACCCAAGAAAATTAAAGTCCTAGGGCCCTACACCTTTAGTATCGGAGACACAACCAATTACTCAAAGTATGATCGGGGCGGTATAGTCACTCAGGTGAAAATGCCCAAGAAAGTGCAGTTTAAGCCTCTCAGTGAGTCCATGAAGGAGCCCGAGTTTTTGATCACCGATTTTGGCAAGATGGATTACCCTCAACAATTACATTTGGCATTTGCGGCTTTACATAAATTTGAGGAAACAGAAGGTCGTCTCCCGAAACCGTGGAGCAATGATGATGCAGCCAAATTCGTGGATTACGTTAAGAACTTGCTGAAGGACGGGGAGATCTTCAAGGAAGGTGATCTGGAAATTAATACGGAGCTCATTGAAACTTTTGCTAAGGTAAAATGCAACTCAAAAATTAAGCAAAGTATAGATGCTAATAAGAACTTGGTTTACTTATTTATAGCCTGGAGTCAATAATTAATACTTTACTATAAACTACAATAGTATTTTAAAAATTTTTGCAACTGCAATATAGCTTATAATATCCCTAAATTAGTTTTTATAATGTTAACGATGCTAAAAATATTTTCCACTCATAGAATGTATAGGTTTTGGATTATTACTCTCTATGTGTAAAGTGTGAACGTTTATTTTATTAAGTCTACCCCTTAGTCGGGTATTGCTATACAGATCTATTTAAAATAGAAATAGGTTACATAGATGGTTCTGGAACATTCTATGTGTGTTTCTAAATGCCTTTGACCATTTTTTCCAGTAAAGAGAAACAGAAAGAACATTTATAACAGAGCACATACATTGAAACATGACACAAGATAATTAAAAATTAATAATTTTAATAAAAAAGAAAACAATGTTACTCTTAACTGTATAATTAATTAGATGGCCAAAATTTTATGAGCTTATACACGTTCTTACAGGTATCGTCAGGTGACTTGAACCCAATGAATGCAGCAATCGGAGGCGTTGTAGCCCAGGAGGTAATGAAGGCATGCTCCGGAAAGTTTCACCCGATTCTCCAGTGGTTATACCTGGATGCCATCGAGTGTCTGCCCAAGGACCGATCTCTGCTGACCGAGGAGAACTGCCAGCCGACAGGATCCAGATATGATGGTCAAGTGGCTGTGTTCGGCAAACACTTCCAGAAGAGGATTGGGGAGCTCAAGTACTTTATTGTTGGTAAGTTTCGTATTTATGTATTTTTATTTAATTATTTATTCATTATAATAAGTATATTTATCAGTCATAATTAATTAACACTTTTATAAAGAGTGCAAAATAAAATGCCACAACATTCATCACAAATGAATTTTAGTAGTTACAATAATTATTCATCTCTACAATTGTATAGGCTAAAGAATTAAAAATCATTATAATATGTATGTGATATAATTATATCAGAACCGAATTCAAAATCGCGGTTTATAAATTTGGTTTATCGGAATTAGAACCGGAATCGAAAGCGAAGGCATAAGAGAAATTTATTTATTATTTTTTTGAATATATCTTGCGATCGGTCCTCTCGACTATGAGCAGATTTTGTCAAAGAATTTTAGCATGAATAAGATAAATGGGGTGATAAACAACTTTATTACATACTAGCTGTTGACTGCGACTTCGTTCGCGTTCAAACTGCAAAGCTATCGGTGGTTCCACGTGTTATATATGCTGTCCTGGAATATCTTTTATATATTTTAAGAAGAAGTATATTAATCAAACTACATATTTCAAACATTATACATACATGTGAATTCCTTTATCATAGAGTAAAGAAATACAGTAACTGTTTGTATAGAAACAAAACTAATGTTATATATAAAAATAAACAGCTTACTTTCCTTATCTGGTAATTAGTGACGCACAATGTTATACTTATTCAAGGCGAAATAACTTAAGTGCGGGGGAAATTAACTTGGAACTTACTATGGCGTAATACCTTAGTATAAGAGTTTCTATATTGATGTTTTGAAAATGTATATGTAGATGTTTTTTACCTTTAAAATATATTTTGAAGTTTTGAATGTAGACTTAGTTACTACGCGATTTTGTACGTTTGTTTTTGTTTCTGAGTTAATACCGGGATGAAAAGTATTGTATCCAGGGTCTACCTACATAACAAACTTTACCCATTTAGTATTAATATTTATAGATATAGTATTTTAATTATGTACATTTCTATCATAACATAGTATAAAACAAAGTTACTATCTGTATTTCCTCTTGAATCACTTTCTTTAAAAAAACTGCATAAAATACGGTTGCGTTGTTTTAAATAATTTTAGTATTATATATAGGGACGAACAGAGAAAGCGATTTAATTCTGAGGAAGTTATACTTTAAATAAATATTATATTGAAGACAAAAACTTTGGCATATTATTGCTTAATGCTCGCAACTTGTTGTATCTATTAAAAAAAAAGCGACTTTCACAGTTTCTTGCCTGTTCTTCTCCGTAGAAACTGCTTTCCGAACCGGTGGTATATTATTGTATTGTAATACAATGTCAACTCAAAAGCGCGCAGCCTAGTCGAATAAAGACATATCTGAATATAACTTTGAATATTTCCAATAATAAGTATTTTTGTCAATTACAGGCGCAGGCGCCATAGGCTGTGAGCTTCTCAAGAACTTCGCGATGATCGGGGTAGGCGCAGATGGAGGGCAGGTTACCCTCACCGACATGGACCTCATCGAGAAGTCCAACCTCAACAGGCAGTTCCTCTTCAGACCTCACGATGTGCAGAATCCCAAGTCCAGTACTGCTGCTAAGGTATGTTAATGGTGCTCAAGTTTTTTTAATGGTGGTTTATTATTGTTTTGTGAAACTATGACGATCCAAAAGTGTAATCTAGTTAAATAAATATATGGATTCAAATGATTAAAGTATTTAAAAGCAATGATGGACCTCAGGTTTAAAGAGGGACGTATATACAGAAGATTTCTATTAGTTGAACTTTGAAAGTAAAACATGGAGTAGTATAAGAAGGGTATTTAAAAACAGTGACGTCAAAGCTGCTGACGTCACTAATATTATGAACATTATTCATGTTACGTGTTTCAAAGCAAACTCAGAGTTTTGCATAGTTCTTTTTATTATCTGGACAACGTTATTTTGTTTAGGAGGTGAATTTAAAGATTTTAATAATTGTTTTATCCATGTGACATTAACATTAACAAATTAAATCTTAGTGATTTTTATATTTTATTAAATCATTTCCCACAGGCTGTTAAGAAAATGAATCCATCAATGAATGTCCTCGCTCAAGAGAACCGTGTCTGCCCTGAGACTGAGTCGGTGTATGATGATGCGTTTTTCGAAGCCCTGGACGGTGTTGCCAACGCCCTGGATAATGTAGACGCCAGGATTTACATGGACAGACGTTGTGTGTACTATCGAAAACCATTGCTGGAAAGTGGTACCCTCGGCACTAAAGGAAATACTCAGGTAAGTCTCTTTAGAATGACTATAATAGCCTTGTTTTGTAGGTATATATATACAGTGTGCTAAAAAACATGTGTCCGATCCTGAAGGGTAATATTCTCTATCTAAAAACGTTTTCGAATAAAATAAAATAAAAAATCGATGTCTTTAAATAACAATGCAATAAAGTTTTAAAGTATCTAGTGAAAAATTTACACAAATTCAAGGAAATTCACAAATGCTGGCAACTCACGTATGGTTGGTAGACCACATAGACCCTATAGCTACTAGAGCACGTGAACGCGAGACGGTGTTGCCATGTAATTTGCAATTTTAGTAAGTTATTTTTTTATGTTTGGAAAGAATAATTATGTTATTTTTTCAAAACGATAGCAAAATAAGGACCTACTACTACCGGTGTTTAGTAAGAGGTTTTCGGATCAGACACTTGTTTTGTAACACACTGTATATTGAGGTTTTTCGAATCATTAAAATTACAAATAAAGAAAATTGAATTTCTATTTAATTATATTGTGTATAATCTATACTAATATATAAAGCTGAAGAGTTTGTTTGTTTGTTTGTGTGAACGCGCTAATCTCAGGATCTACTGGTTCGAATTGAAAAATTATTTTTTTATTGAATTGACCATTTATCGAGGAAGGCTTTCGGCTACATAACATCACGCTGCGACTAATAGCAGCGACGATATAGTGGAAAATATGGAAAACACGGGGAAAATTATTCATCTTTGAGGGCTTCATTTGCGTGCGCTGCGAAAACGGTTCAAGATACAAAAATAATATGTATGAAAGAATTATTCCTCTTTAAATGATCTAAAAAAATATCCGCGACAGTATATGTCTATCTTCTAAGATTGACTCACTATAACATAATAATAGAAATAGATCCGACGGGGACGAAGTCGCGAGCAACAGCTAGTGTTAACTAAGCGTTTTCCTATTTTTGTATAATCACAAAGGTAGTTGTAAATAATGCCATACATACAGTTTGTAACATGCTACCTAGCAATAAACACGGTCTTGCACAATTAATATCATGTTTTATTAAACACAGTAAATATTCTATAAACATTTCTAATTATTACACAACTGCTATACCTACATCTGTAATATACACTATATACATATCTCATCTTTTCTCAGGTTGTGGTCCCGTTCCTCACCGAGTCCTACAGCTCGTCCCAAGACCCCCCGGAGAAGAGCATACCGATCTGCACCCTCAAGAACTTCCCCAACGCCATCGAGCACACGCTGCAGTGGGCGCGCGACGAGTTCGAGGGTCTGTTCCGGCAGGCGGCTGAACATGCAGCCCAGTACCTCCAGGACCCTCACTTCCTGGAGAGGAGTATGAAGCTGCCCGGTAGCCAGCCCCTGGATGTCCTCGAGAGTGTTAGGGTAAGTTTACTTTTATTTTGGAATGTAATGAAAAAATTAAGACTAAAAGTTGTATCGACATTCTTTGCTATAGTTGTAAGCCATGCCGTACGCGTGTTTCTCTGTCTACCTCTCTCTTCCTATCTCTCCTCTCCTTCTCCACCTCCTATTCTACTTCTCCCTCTCTCCTCCCTCTCTCCTCCCTCTCTTCTCCATCGCTCACTCTCCGTCTCTCTCACGAGACAGAAAGATAGAGATATATCTCTCTCTTACAACTCTAATTATTCATCAGTAGTCAATAAAAAGGGGTGTACATTTCAGAACGCGATCAGCGAGCGGCCGCTGCGCTTCGAGGAGTGCGTGTCGTGGGCGCGCGTGCACTGGGAGGCGCAGTACTCCAACCAGATCAAGCAGCTGCTCTACAACTTCCCTCCCGACCAGGTCTGTATTTCTTTTATCTATAAGGGTATTATAAACTAGCTAATAAACAAGATAGACATATACTGTCGCGGACTTTTTTTTAAGATAATTTAAAGAGGAATAATTCTTTCATACATATTATTTTTGTATCTTGAACCGTTTTCGCAGCGCACGCAAAGGAAGCCCTCAAGGATGAATAATTTTCCCCGTTTTTTCCATATTTTCCATTATATCTTCGCTCCTATTAGTCGCAGCGTGATGTTATGTAGCCTAAAGCCTTCCTCGATAAATGTTCAATTCAATGAAAAAATAATTTTTCAATTCGAACCAGTAGATCCTGAGATTAGCGCGTTCAAACAAACAAACTCTTCAGCTTTATATATTAAGTATAGATTAAATTTGCTAAGTAGTGGGTTTAATTATATAATAGGTTAACATATGCAAGCTATTCACGTGTAGCTAAAAACTTGGAAAATTTTCGTTGCGTTCAGACCTTGAAGGTAAAAAAACAAAACTCATGGTAATATTTGCCAGTTCGACATTAAATTTATTAAAATTACATTTATGTACGATTTTTTATCCAGATCTGTCATGATTATTTATTTTTACAGAAAGATTTAAAGTCCACAACAAAACTGCAAGTCCTGGATGTTTTAACAACGACATTTTCGGAATGCTACTACCCCTATCAGGACTTAAAACTAACCATAACTAAGAAGCACATCTGTACCTATAATAAAGATAAAGGCATTTGTTACGTATGTATTGCAGATATTAATTCAATCAATTTCTTTTAAATGAACAAAAATGTTTACTAATTGCTTCAAAATGTTATACAATTGCCGGTTTGGCAATTAATATAAAATACCGATAAGATATTCTGTGCTTTTTGTAACCTGACCTCATTTTTCTATTGAGTCCTGATGATGACAATCAAAGGGACTATCCAATTTGCAGTTGATCAGTAGCTATAAGCCACTATCTTCAATGATTCTTTTTTATATTTTTCTTCTAATAAGTAGTAATTAATTTCTTTTCCAGGGCGACGGAGGTGATCCTCTAACACTTAAGAACGAACTTATCGGTGTCGCTTCATACTTTGTGCCTCCATGTGCTACCAAAAACCCAGACGTCTTTACATACCTTAAACATTACAAGGACTGGATTCAGAAGAATATGAAGTAGTGGACTATGTAACCGTTTTCTTGTTTTGAACCAAACCTTTTGTTTTTTCGGTTTCCTTTTCGTAGTGGGAATAATAAAATTTTGAGCAATAGTAACCTTGTTTCTTATTCTAATACTACGCAACATAAATTTCTATAATCCTACTTTGTACTTTTTTTAAAGACTGGCAACAATTAACTGAGTGACTACGGTTGGAGCAGATCACGTAACATGTGGTAAAATGCCTGCTCAGTTGCCCCTCATAATACACGTATAATGCAAGAATGTTAACCGATTAATCAATTAAGTTTTGTAACGTAAGTATTTTTATCAGTTTTAACCGACTTCAAAAAAAGGAAGAGGTATCTTAATTCGAATTATATGTTTGTTCAGGCATTACTTCGCCGTCTGTTGACCTTCTGAAGTTCTCCTATTTTAAGGATATCAGGGTCTGATGATAGGAAACCGGAGAAATCGAGGGGGAAAACTATTGTTTTTATAAGTTTATAAAATGACTAATAAATCACACAATGAAAATAAGCATTACTTTGTGCGAAGTAAATTTATTTCTTGCTTTTTAGTTTGAAATCGGTTTATTTTTGTTAAAAATATTTTTTTATATAAAGTATGTTCCGCGTAAATTACTTGTCTACTTTTAAATTCCCTTTTGTTGTACCCGATTTCGCGGATCTGTATTAATACAACAAAGCTTAAACAATACCATTTCCTCCTATTAATATTGAAATTTCTTTATATTTAAACCCTCAAAGACTTGCGAGAAAGATTGCCCAAAATGCTGAGTTTTTACAAACTACACAAAAGGCGGCCAATAACAAACGAATCGCTTATAAATATTTAAATATTGAAATTCATTGTATTATGCAGCCGTAGCCGGGAAATACGGACATGATAGAGTGGCTTGAAATCCGGTGTGAAATAATTGTTAGCAAGTATTTAAATAAATACAAAAAGGTATTGTCTTTAATTTTTAACGATATAATACTTTAATGTTAAGCTGCTTTAATAAAATTGGAAGCTTGAAACATCGGCCTTATGTAAACTATATTATATATGTGAACTTCATTTGATCCGTTAAATTCGTTTAGACATTTACTTAAACGGTGGACATTTTTGGTGTATTTTCTATTGATATATTTTATTTGTTTTTGTACTTAACTTATATATACTATAATTTCTCTTTTTCTCTTTCTTATCTTACTTATATACTAATTGCTATCTCTCTGTCTTTCTTCGGGCTCTGAATATCGGGAGTAAAAATTTTGCGCGTTTTTTAAATTTTCTCTTTTCTTTCAATGTGCAGTTTCGTGATTGTTCTGTCGTGTGTCGAGTTGAGTTGATGTTTCAAAGTTAACAGTTAAACTAGGCAGAGCTAATCGGCAGATATGAAAAAATCGTGTGAATTTTATAAGAAGCTCTTACTTTTTATTTGCCTTGAACAACATTAAGTACATTTTTAATTTTCTGACGTATGAGAGTTGCCTTTATTCTACATTTACGTACCTAATTTTTAAAGAAAATTCCATATGCTTCCATAATCAATTTAGCTTAGCTTAAGACTAGATGCAGATGACACGATATAATAAACGTCGTGAAATAAAAACAGAAAATTATTTAAACTTAACGCAGAAAGGATCTTCTAACTACAACAAACATTTAGCGTATAAGAAAGATATTCTAAAAATATTCTATTCAACGAACCACATGAAGCCGTTAGCGCTAATATATTCGCAAAATTCATTAAAATGCATTTCAGGTACAGAACACCGGCTAATTTATTATGTACCTCCCATTTTATGCTTTATATTTCCCTAATTTATACGATGTTAAACTGTCTTAGAGAATCTATATTAGATTTTCAATTCTTTTAGTAGATGCTTGTTTAAATTTTATAAATATTGTTATATTCTTTTGAATTATAATTGTATAGATTTGATATGTCTAATATATGTATTTTGAAATAATAGTGTAATGAAGGTAGTTTATCTTATTTTATGATTATTAAAGGCTCCATTACAACAATTACATTTATTGTATAGTTGACAAGCTTTTATGAAATGCTGAAAAAAGATGCATTACGTTGAAAAGTTTCTTTTTACTTATTATTTACTTCAATTATTCATGCTTGAGTTTGTTTTCTTATTAAAACGATAAAAACAACAAATACGTAACGTATTTGTTGTTTTATATAGACATCGTTTTTGGGTGTTATAATAAATTTCTAACTACCTACAACAAAATTATTAATTCAGTTTTAACCCTTAGAACGTAACGAGACAATATTATCTAAGATTTATTACCGGGCCTAATGAACCCGCCCTAAATTATATTTCAAACGAGCTTCCTGGCACAATACGATGACAACTATGCTTTATAGTCATTATTAACAGTCATTTAATGTATCCTCGGTTTTAGGTTTGCTTAAAATTAAAATATGTACGAGGCTTTAAATCGCTTTGTTGTTGTTGCTATGAATTTCGGTGGGATGTTTTTTTATGAAGGGACTATGTTCGAAAATATTTATGTAATATGTGACGTCATTTATTTATGGATTGTTAACTAGTTAGAAATTTCTTTCAGTTATAAAATAGCCAATATATAAAGTCATATTATACTAAAGACGATAAACAAATTCATTTGTATGTAGTATCAATAAATTAATATTTTTTTCAAATATTTTTTCCATTCATTCATTTTGTATTTTTTCAAATTTGTTGTAAATCTTAAATACAGCGCCATCTAGTATCATTCGCAGGAAAACTCATATAAACATTATTAATTTTATGTTCTTACATTTAACTAATTGTTTGTACATATAAATATTGTACCAAATTTTCGCTGTAACTATTTTTAATTTTAGAGGAGTAAAAGATACATCACAAAATAACACGCCAAATATAATTAATAAGATGTAGAAAACACCGATTCCAAAGAAAACTTTTGTCAAAACAAATTAATGATACTTTGATTACGCAGCTTATTTGCTCGGTACCGGGAAATATGGCCAAGTTCCTTCATAGATTGTGTCAATAATTTGGAAGTTTGAAATTTGTCTCAATAACGGGATTGCAAGTTTGTGTAATGTCACGAGTGGTCGATACTTCGCTAACACCGACTAGGGGCTCTACGCGTTTCGCTGTTTGTGGATATTTGAAACTTTACCAAACGTGTAATCTATAAGCTTCATCTTTACATTTTACGTGTCTGCGGCTAATAATGAAGTTATTCAAATTTTAGAAAACAATATTTTCAATATTTAAAATACAGAAAAATGTTAATAACAGTTGGAAATCCTTGCAGTTTGTTTGTTGCGTTAGTGTATTTTCAGTTTAAGGGTAAAGTAGTCCATATTTGAAAAAAAATGGGTTTGAGGAATAAAATATATTGCTATTGGACCAAGTAAGAGTAACCTAATTACTACAGATGATCTCGCAAATGCATTAGCACTTAAAAGAGGGGGAAGTAATGGCAAATAAGGGAACACAGATATCATAAATAAGACATCTCTAACGAGATTCTACTAGTTGGTGCCAGTTTTCTACTTGCTAGCCTTTTTCGAAGAAGACGGCCATGAGGGAGGAAGGCGTAATGCTGTTAAGCGTCCCATCAACACCTAAATAATGACCACTAACTTTCTCCCAAGAGTGACTACGACTAGGAAAAAGAGCTTATTTTCATCGTTACATCATATCTCTTCCATTACTTGATGTCTACCTACTAGTTAAGTTAACATATAAATATATTTGTAAATTATATCTAACTAGCTGTTGCTCGCGACTTCGTCCCCGTCGGATCTATTTATTATTATGTTATAGTGAGTCAATCTTAGAAGATAGACATATACTGTCGCGGACTTTTTTTTAGATCATCAAAGGAGGAATAATTATTTCATACATATTATTTTTGTATCCCGAACCGTTTTCGCAGCGCACGCAAAGGAAGCCCTCAAAGATGAATAATTTTCCCCGTTTTTTCCATATTTTCCATTATATCTTCGCTCCTATTAGTCGCAGCGTGATGTTATGTAGCCTAAAGCCT
>DWAJ01002958.1:0-15934 GCA_018238005.1 Eurema mandarina
ATCATAGTTTGTTGGCCAAGTAGTTTAATTGCAGCAGAATAATTTGATGGGGTTAAAATAAATATTTTAGAGATTTATACATAGGTGTACATTTAGATTTTTGGTGAACAGTTTAAAATTATCCTTTCTTAACTACTAAAAAAATAGTCTAACTATCTGCAGATAAAATGACTATACGACTTCATTAAGCCTCAAACCAGCCTCAAATCAATCAATTGATTGATTCAGCCCGCACACAATCTATAGTCCGACTAAAAAGAGACCTATAAGGGATTTGTAATCTAAAGCTAAATAAATTCAGTCCGGCTAAAAAGAGTTGTATAAGCTATTTGTAGCCTAAACGCTAAGTATGAAACCGTATGTGTAACCAAGGTGTGAAATAACACCGCTGAGCATTATTTAGCGGAAAGGTCGGCAGTAAAACTTAATACACGTTATCTGCGACACGTTTTGCTAACTACGTAGTTTGCTGTTAACTTTCGGGCTATTGTTACCTACTATAACCTTAAAAGGTTTTTTGGCCTAGAACTCAGTAGTACTATTGAGGGAAATGTTAGTGGGATAGATTATATTTAAAGCTTTCGTAAATTAGCTATGAATAATATGCTTAATATTTAATACTTCAGCAAAGTTTTAGGCCAAACGACCTTTTCTTTAGTTTCATAAAAACCTCATGAAATCCATAGCGGTACGTTGGGCGGAATTGTCGAACGGCCACAATCCATATTAACTTAATTTTTACAGTAGAAGAATTTTTAAGTTAGCTGCATTTAAACATGATTTCATTTTTGTCGGGGGAAATACACTTATGAATAAACTACAAAGATAATAAAGTACATAGATAAGCGTTATATTCAAAAACTTATGTCACTTTACAAAACAGTAGAAAAAATAAAAAAAAACTAGTTGAATATTCAATGCATAGCACACTCTTTTCATAATATTACTTAGTATAGATTATGACCGTATTTGCTGAGTAAGTGCCGGCTCTGATTATATTATGAGTAGATACATAGCCACGTAAGGGACTTTTAGGTTATTAGCAAATTTAGCTTTCGAACATAGGTCAGAGTTAGCTATTAGGAACAAAGCCTTTCATATTCAATTCAACGCTTGTGTAACCTAAATAATAGTGTTGTAATTAATGACGCTTATTATTTCAGCTACGTATTGTTCTTTTGGTCGATTGTCGTAGCTAAAGGGCTATTTATTTGCTTAACAAAAGTTTATTTTACTTGCACATATAATTAAGTTATGGGATTTTTTATCACCTATTCAAAATTAGTAATCTTATTTGATAATAGAAATTAGATTTTTGATGAATGCTATCTAAAATTACCGCCTCCATTTTTCTTCATAATATATTTAATGTAATTGATCGACCTTTTTGTGTCTGACATAATTATAAGTAGGTATTTTATTTTCATATACGTAGGGGAACAAGAAAGCCAGAACTGTAGCAGACATACCGAAGATTTTGAAAAATCCACCAGCCATGTTATTGTTACTAAGTTAAAGGTAGGTAAATAAACTTCTTTAAAAAATGTTATGAGTGGTTTAGAAAAGGCACCAAAACGCTGCTTAGAAAATTAATTTCCAAAATAGAAATAGCCATTATGATATCTAATTTCCGAAAGGAGACAGCACGATAAGAATAAAAATAGTTACATAAATTATGGACTTGCCAATAAAGACTCCTTAAAATACTTTTTTTTTAGAATTTGATATAACACATTCCAGCGATGTATTGCCTACTGATAATACTAAGTTCATAAATATTAATTTTATAATAAATTTTCCATACGGCGGTCCGTTAATTAGATACATCAAAATATTTTGGTTTTGTAAGTTTAATGGCAATAATTTTCTCTCCCAGGTATTTTTAGGCATGCTCTGCGTGGGACGAGGTCTGCCTCTAATAGCGGTGCTATATTATACATTCGGAGTCGTTCCGTTTGGAGTATTTCGCGATAAGCACCCTCTAGAATGTGCCATGTTTCCTTTAGAGTTCACAACTACCGGAGGTCTGGAACATGTAAGCATCTAACCAATTAAATTACCTGTCTTTAAAATTGGATAGCAATGATTAATCAAAATACAGATAAACTTAAAAGTAGAGACTTTCTTGTTAACTTGCATAATTAAAACTGGTATAAATAAAACAGTGACATCTACGAGCAATTTTTTTGGAAGAGGCAGAATTATAAAGGAATACAATATTATTGCTACATGTTGCAGATGACATAATTAAAGCGTCAAAAACCAAATTATAAAACTACACTAATTAAGAAAATGCGCGCTTCTTTTTTCAGGTGGAAAGCTACGTCCGTATTCTTTATGGTTTTTACGTGGAGGGCGCCATGTGCCTACTCGCGTGCACGTTGGCAACAGTGCGACGATGCAGTAGTACCACCATTACGGAACTTACACAACACTACAGATTATTTGTTAACGATACGTGCATGCAACGTGAAAAAAATGGGACTAATAATTTAATGTAGTATTGTAGGGATTTGCACATTGACAGCTTATCAAAGAGAATTGTATCTCATAAATACAGTGACTGGAAATCACACAGAATAAAAATAATCTTAGTATTTAGCTGATTAAGACCTAGGCGAGGTTAATTGATCAAAAGATAATCATATAATATGATAAAATAGGCTTTCATGGACTATCGTTAAATCCAAAAACACTTTCCATGTTTATTTATCTATAAAAAAACAATGTACAACTTGTTTATGTGTTCAGTAATGTATAGGACTATGAGAGGAAAACAAAACAAAACGCTAATAAACTTTTTATTTTTTTAATATTTCCTACAAACTAAGATAACTGCTATTTACAGCGTTCATTGGTTTAATACATATTATGTTAACATGTCTATAATCAGCCCATAGACAAATTGAAACTACATTTCATTACTAACAGAACAGATACTTCAATAACAAAACTAGATTTGAGCTATTATCTATTATATCACAGAATTAAAATAAACTGAATTAGAATTTGAGTCTTATGAAATTAAAAATAATTACTATTGGATCGTCATCGCTTCGTAATAGCTCAAACAATAGCTACATCAAGGCCAGAAACATTAAGAAATACAGAAATGTCACATTTATTGGCATACCAAAAAAAAACATTAAAATAAACTAATAAATACACCACAGATTACACAATACTATGTAGCTTCAACTTTGTAATTTAAAAGAAATTTCCATACCACTTTGTTTTTAAATACATCATTAAAATGGCAATTCAGTTAATTATACATGTGTACTATATTTTTATTTCTATCAAATTGGATTATTTAGGAAATCGTCTCAGCCTAACCGTAGCTAAATATTAATCTAACCCTTGCTTCGTTTAGATTCTTTCAAATCATCTTCTTCGGTGGTGGCACCCTCAATACTTTTTTTCTCCTTGAGTGCTTCTTTGACTGCATCCACTAAATTCTGAGGCTCTGATACAGAAATTTTCTTGCCTGTAAGAAAATAAAATATTCTATACACTATATTATGTCCATTGAATGTATAAGCAAGACAGTATTATCTACTCACTGCATACGGGAATAACTATACACTATAAAACTATTACACAGTATATGACAATGTGTGTGGCATAAAACAATTATCTGAAATATAGGGTAAGACACCCATTTATTGGCACCTTAAGGGATTACTTTGACAAACCAATTAAATTTAAAATATTTTCGTAATATCCGTTGGTTCTAAGTTATTAATGTTGTTTAATTAGAGACATAAGACCATTTGAGAATAATTTGATTTCGAACTTGAATAAATTCATGAATGTTTTTCTAATCAAAAAGAAAAGTCTGAATAAACCATATATTGGCATGAGTAATCCTTTTATTGGCAGTGAAAATAACCTATTATTGTCCCCTCTTTCCTTCTATACATATCTACTGCAATTATCTACCTAGGTAGGTAAATTAAGTTTAACTAGGGTAAATACCTACCTATTATAGTTATTCAAAAGTTTGAAATCAATTTAGGTAGGTACCTACGATATTTTTAAACCATAGGAAATTAAACACAACAAAAAGGTAAGAACAATGGTTTAATAGAAACTCCACAACATAATCAACACTTACAACTTAGAGGTTTATAGGTAGGTAGGTAGGTATTTGTTATTAAATCTAATTGTAAAAAAATAGTTTCGTATTATCATCTACATAAACTAAATGAGATCAATCTATCACAATAATCAACGTCCTCTTAGCACAGTATAAAAATGTCCTTTTCACAAGTTCTATCTCAGTGGCATTACCCATCAAGTTCAGTTAATATCTCCTCCAGTTCAGCAGTAGTGTAAGTTTTACTTTTCGACTGTCTGTATTCTTCGTCTATATTATCTATGTGTTGCTCATTTTCCTTTTCAACAACAGTAACATCTTTGTTAAAGTTATAAAAATTTTCTGATAACAAAAACTTAACAACATCCTCTTTGGCATTCTTTTTGGACTTCTTTGGCATCTTTTGTGCCTTTTCCTTTTCCAATTTCTTACGTTCTCTATCTTCTTTTCTCTTTTTGATTCCTTCTGCTTTCTCTTGCTTAATCCTAATTTTTTCATTTTCTTTAGCTCTCCAATCAGCTGACGTAAGTACAAAAGGATTCTTCACAGTATTTTTTACGCCTTTTCTCTGAGGTGTCTTTGGTAGTACCAGAATATCACTTAATTTAACTGGAGTCAAATTCGTAACAGCTAAAGCTTTTGATGGGGTGTTAAGTGTAGACTTAGTAGTAGTAACTATTGGCAAATCAATTAATGACTCTGAAACAAATTGAATTGAGTTATGTTTGTCTTGTGGTATATTGGTAGTTGGTTCAGGATTAACATTAATCTGAGCAGAATGTGTTACTATTTCAAAATGTGGTTCTTGGAACGAATACTCTATATCATTAGTTACGTTAGAAGGCTCGATAATTTTTTCATACACTATTTCTTGTTGTCCATATTGATTTAAAGAATCGCTAAAAATAACTTCCATGTTCTGAATATCAAGACTGTTTTCTTGTCTAGTATTTAGCTCCACATCTTTATTGTGGTGTTCAGAATTTAATTTTGTCATATCACCTTTGTTCTTACTGAAGAAATACCAAATGTTTGTTAGGGGTTCAATCGCCTCTGCTGGTGTTAACTTTCCTGTTATTATATTATTGATTTTCTCTTTGCCGACTATGCTGATAAAGTCATCGTAAGTGAGTACACGGCTTGGTTTTTGTTTATTTTTAGGATCAGACATATTTAGGCTACTTTTTTTAACTCCAAGGCACTTGCTATAATCTACTGCATCTTCATCCCATGGGCACAATCCAGTTGCTCTAAAACCGTTAATGATAGTTTGAGGTTTTAAACTTTTGTCTAAGGTATGTTTCAAAAGAGGCACAAATTGTATTTTGGTTAATGCTTGAGAGGGATTCGTTCTGCGCCATTCTAAAACTGTTTTTTGCCACTCCGTTTTAAGTGGTTTAAATGCTGCAACATCCGCAGGTTGAAGAAGCCTGGTACAATTCGGATATAATGCTACTAGAACTATTTGCAAACTGGTACAAAGCTCACTTACAGCTAAGGTTAAGTGAGATTTATGGCCGTCTACAAAAAGTATTATGGGAAACGTTTTCTTTGATGTCACTAGATGAGGATGCAAAATATTTTTAATGTACTCGTAAAAAATGTCTGAATTCATCCAACCGTTGTCACTTAATCCTACTCCCCAGTCTTCTGGAATCTGTGACGTTATTTCACCTGGTAATCGTTTATATGGGAAAATGACCATTGGTGGTGTAAGGTTACCATCTGCACAAAATGTAAACATAACTGTTAGAGATGTTTTACTCTGAGCATGATCTACTTCATACACATTTCGGTCCCCCTTTGAGCTTAAAACAAGACCAGTCTTAGGACAAAGTACAAAATTGGTTTCGTCGCCATTGAATACTCTACTAGGGTCAGATAGTATGTCAAATATGTTACTTTCGACAAAGTAATCTTTTATTTGTCGAAACCAGCCTCTGACGTCAGCTTCAGATACAGTTGAACTGGCCGCTGTTACAGCTTCAGGTGTTCGGAAAACAAGTGATGGGTGGCGCACTAAAAATAATGTAAACCACTTCTCGCCGTTTTTAAAAGAAGTATTTCTCTTGGATTTTAAAAGAAAATCCTTAACGCTCTTGATTAGGTCTTCTTTCCTTTTAGGAAAACCTTTCCGACTGCTGACTTTGATCCAATTTACGAAAATCAATTCCTCTTCAGGTGTTAATACAGTAGGAGGACCTGGCTTAGGTTTATGACCTGGATGTTTAAGCCTAAACTGCAGGGTGGCTCTAGGCACTTGAAAGGTCTTCGCAGCTAATTTTTTGCTCATACCTTTTCCTACTTCCTTCAATGCCTTTTGCATGTTTTCTTCTGTATAGTGCTTTCGCGTCACTTTTTCAGTATTTCTCTTAGTTGGTTTTTTAGGTCTTGGTTTCATGTTGAACGTAGGTAGCTGAAACAATGGTATAAAATTACCAATTACTGGCACGTTAATATTACTAATTATTGGCACATGCTAATAAATGGTTTTACCTTTATTGGCACGGGGCCAAGATTTGGTAACACTTGAAATAAACCTATTAAATTGATTAATTTATGATAGTTTTATGGTTAGAATGTTAAAAAAACATATTTCATATCGAAGGCAAACTTTAGAATAAAACTTATTTTTGGCATGAGTGCCAATAAAAAGGCTAACGACATATTTTTGAACCCTATTATTGGCATAGGTAAAAATATACGCAAATCAACAATAAAGTAACAAATTATAGTCTAATAACATAGCTAATACACTTATGAATCACATAAAGCAATATTTGTTGTTAAACTGCAAAAGATTATTCATATAATGAAAGATTAAAATAGGTCTTACCTTAGCAAAAATCCAGGATTTTAAAACTTTTTCACACCAACGTACAAACTCAACACAAAAGTTTTTATTCAGACGCCATATTGAAAGAAGATCTGTATCTGTGTTGCTAGTTCTATAATTTATAAAAATACCAATAATTGCACGTGTGAAAAAATATGGTTTGTGTTCGGTTTATCTTATTATAGATAAAAAAGTTTAAGGTGCCAATAAATTGGTAGGGTGTCAATATTAGGTAAGTTTACCCTACATAACATATACACTAATATGTTAATAAATTTTATTCTTAAATCCTCCTATATAGATATTTAAACCTTATCCAAAGACAGACTCACTGTTTAGTGATGCTGTTAATAAAGCAGTCAAATATCTACTTTCAGTTATTTTAAAGATATCAATATAGATCATAAACATTGTAACACTATTATCCATATCTTCTTAAGATGCAAAGGATTCAGAATCAAAAACGGCATTGTTAATATAAAAAACAATGGTTATAACATTGGGATACTGTTTTAGTTATTTAGATATTCATAAATTTTTAATACTTTATTAAGTACTTTTGCTGTAATATTCTAATTAATGGAACCCATAAGGCCTAGCGCAGAAGGCAGTTGTATTATACTGACCCAAGCGGTCAAATGTTTCTATAATCAAAGTTTCTAGTTGGAATAAGTTAAAAACGAGGGAAAATCAACCATCATGCTACATTTCACATTAATTTACTTTACTTTATTTTCAAAATACTTTTATCTACATTAGGTACAATAACATTATCTGAAAACCAGAGTTAAGTACCTCAAAACTGCTTTTAATTCATTAAAATTCTTGGGTCACTATGCTTCCTTACCTATAAACGTATATTTTATTTATTTATTTTAAAAAAAGAGTAAAAAAACAAAAAATATAGCATGATGGCGGGAGAAGGACAGATAAAATAAAACAACAATTTTCAACATAATTTGATGTATAATTCTTAGAATTATTTACATTATTAACAACCATCCAACCATCATACTATATCTTTTGACTAATATTCTACATTTATATTAATTCTTTGTACAAATTTTAATTTAGCGTCTATGAAGAAACATTTTTTAGGTTAATTATGTCAGTGATAGTGGTACTTTAATTTAAAAGTAGGTTAAAGTTACGTTATATCTTATTATTTATGTTATTATTTTGTTGCGTTTTAAAATAATGCATAACTTTATATTCTATTATATAAAGTTTAAGTTTTAAATTTATATAATTTATATAAGTAAAATACCCATCAGTTCATCAATATAAAATCTTGTTGAAGTGCAGTAGTACTGAACCTAAATATTAAAAAACTCACTCGCATTTCCACATGCAAGTATATTTAATGTAATGTTTAATAGCCTGTCATATGGCTTTTCAACAGTAAAAAAAACCAGTCCGGCCTTGTAATACTACAATGACGGAGTCTATTAAATGCAAACAGACAACTTTAGTTTTTACTCTTTTTCATTCAATAAAAATATAAACAATATTAAGCTTCATATAACTCCGGATGTTCCTCTCTCTGCCTCTTAAGAGTTTGTTGATAACCAAGCGGAGTATCTAAAGATTTATTTGTCCCTGTACTCGACATATAATCATCTATATCAAAGTTACTGTCCGGTTTCAACGTAAGAAATATTGCGCCAAACACCACTGACATAAAGAAACCTATAAGGAAAGACGATCGATTTTTCTCAAAGCTAAAGAGTAAACTATCAAAAAATGTCCATTTATTCTTTTCTTTCGCACCTTCCCGATTCGTCGGATGGATATTATGCGTATCGTCCTGTGTACTACTGCTTTTTTTAGTGCTTTCTGCAAAGTAAATTATGTTTGGTTCCCTATTTCACTAAACCTAATTTTATGTATGAAATACATATGTATTACATATATTTCACTGTAGCAATTTTTCTTATGTAATAAATCGGTTTTATTAAAATATTATTACTATTTTAAAACATTTAATTACAGTACTATTTAATGTATATTAATCGAAAGTGCTAATTTTAAATGAATTTTCAAAACATTGGTTTCATTGTGTTTAATTTCTTTATAATAAAATATGTTCAATAAATTTATCTCAATTAACCGACAATATTGTCCATTAACGGACATTCATATAGATTCTAGTCAGTTAATTCAAAATCTAAGATTTCTTACCATCTCTGTCATAAGAGACACCATGAATTTGGCCTGGAGTATCCTCTTCTAGTTCTGCAAATGCATACATAAGCGCCTTCTGTTTATCAGTCAATGTCTTCGGAACCTGAGATTAAACCATATAAATCAAAGATATGTTGCATTATAATTATGATAGCAATAAAAAGAAGTCAAAATGTACTTATTCAGAAAACTCAATGGTATGCCATTTATGAACAAAATGTCTTATGATTTTTAGTAAGAATATTTTATAGGCTTTTCAAGTGTTGTAAGCGTTATATTTAAGTTCCAAAAAGTATTTTAATTACATGAGTATATGTCCGGAATTAATAGACTATTATTTACCTGTATTTTAATATGAATGTAATGATCTCCATACCCATGCTGGCTGACTCGTTTCATACCTTTGCGAGACAAACGAATTGTACTGTGCGATGATGTTCCTGGTACAATCTGTTTAAACGAAAAAAGGACTTTAATGTATAATTTAAATTACAGCAATATGTAGCCTATTTTGGATATAATTATAGTGGTAAATTTTTGTGACAAATGTGTGGAGATTTTTATATTAATTAATTTAATCCTTTATCCACTCCTTACTGAACATACAATATAGAATTAGTCTTAATGGACGGCCTTGTCACATAAAAGTTATTTCTTTCAGGCAACCCTACATTTTAATTTCAACAGGAAGAAAGGACGAAAAGCTTGGTATTCAATGTAAAAATTATAAGAATAATTAAAGAACAGTGTAATTCTAATGTTTTAACTGTCAAAATGTAAATGTAATAGCTTTAGGAGCCACTGAAAATCAGCGTTGGGGCTGTCCGCAGCTCCAACACATACTGAGTGCTGTTCCTTTTCTTGTTTATAGTTGCTTAATTTTTAAGTGTGTTGTGTATTGTTTTATTGTGCTCTGGATTAAATGTTTCTTTCTTTTTTTTCTTTCAAAATGTTTAAATTATAAAAAATGAAATGCTTGAAAGTTTTAATACAGTAATGGACAATTCTTTATGTACCTGAAGTGTATGATCCTCATACAAGCCCTGTATCCTCACAGTGCCTCCCAATATAGCTTGTGATACAGAAATCTGGAAAAAAATAACAATTACACTTACATGTGCAACAAATTTTAAACTATTTATTTTTATAAGAAACAAAAAAAAAAATTCTTAATGTAATGAAAGAAAAAAAAGGAAATATTTACTATACGAATAAGAATTACATCATGATAAAGTTAACTTTAAGAACATTGGATTAGACAAGACAACAGTAATATGCTTTTCATCTTTGTATCATTTTCTTTTTTTTTAATAATATGAGAAGAATTTCAAGCAAGTTCGCTTAATTTGTGACTTAGGTCTTTAAAATTTTCAGATTAGTCTACATAACAAAATGTGCAAGATTGTTCTAAAAAAGATAAAATTATTAAAAACAGCTTCAAGAATTTCCTCTATTTTAATTTTCCATAATATAATGTTAATATCAAAGGATATGAGACTAAAACTAGGGTCTATTTATAATATAAGGATATTAGCAACTTACAGTACAATCAGTATGCACATCTGGGCCATCACGTTTGAAGTAGTTGGAACTCTCTACTTTGAAAGTGACGAATATCTCATTCTTTCCAATGTTCATTCGCACAGTCTGTCCATCTTCTACACCTGCTGGTACTGGCACAGTCACCTTCTTTCTTTGTACCTATAAAGATTAGCACTATCAATAGGTATTTCATTCAGAAAGAATTTCATAATTTTGTAATGGTTATAACAATAACATAACAATTAAATTTGAAAAAGATTTATTTTTGTCAGTCTGTCATTTTCAATTTTATGACTGAACCACTAAGCTAATTTCAATCAAAATATTGCGTTGAAAGTTTAAGAACAGGTATCAGGAACACCTTATTAATATCTTGCTAATAGACATTTCCTACTAGAACTATATAATAAGTCCTACATATTTTTTGAAAAATTGTCATGTAAATAAAATACTTACACTCTGTCCTTTGCCTTCACACTCTACACAAGGAAATTTGATGAGCATCCGAGTGCCGTGACAGTGTCGGCAGGTTGACCTCATTACAAATGGTCCTGGAAAAATTTTAGCTAACTAGATCAGGACTTTCATTTTCTAAATGTGAATTAAAGTTAAAAAGGAAATCTAAAGTGCTACCTAAAATAGTCATAATATTTAGTTTTGTCGGCTCATTGTTGTAGGTTGCATAAACATATAAATATTTAACATATTTTAATTATTATATTAAACATGAGGTTTGAAAAACAAACTCACCTCTAGAAAATGTCTCCATTCCTGTTCCGTTACAATAAGTGCATTTAATAGCCTTAGTGCCTAGTTCACACCGCGAGCCCTGGCATTTTTGACAAGTGTCCACTATATTGATATTAATGTCTTTGTTGACCCCTCTGGCTGCCTCAGTGAATCTTAGATTTACTATAACCTGAAAGATGTGTTTTAATTAGATGATCTCACTACATTATGAATTTAATGATTTTTGTCAAAACTAGGATGTACTATGAGATTTAGAATTACAATACAAAGATAGTTCCTAAGTGATACTATAAAGCTTTTATGTTTTTTTTTAATAATTAAGATTTATCAGAATAAACCTCACCTCCTGAGCTGCTCCAAAGCCAAATTGACTTTCAGCAAAGTCACTGAAAGCTTCACTCTTAAACCCGGCATCTCCAAAAATCTTACGGAACAGTTCTTCAGGGTCTATGGTAGATTTGTATTGCCACTGGTGAGTAAAACCTTCCGTGCCTCCCGGGCCACCCATACCTCCCATTTGGTCTGATGTAGTTCCATAGGTGTCATATTGCTTACGCTTTGATTCATCAGACAAAATCTAAAATATATGTTCTTTTTAGAAATACTATACATATTTGGTAATTACAGTGATAATTATAGATAGAATAGTTTTGGATCCCTTTTCTTTCCCTGACTATTTAGGATAAAACCATTTTTTATTTTAATATTCCAACCAAAAATTATTGTCCATAAAATTTGTCTAATAATTATACTTATATAAAAGATCAAACTAACCTCATAGGCTTCAGATACTTCCTGGAACTTTTTAGAAGCTTCTGGGTCGGATTTATTTGCATCAGGATGATATTTTTTAGCTAACTGATAGTATGCCTTTTTTATATCCTTTGCAGAAGCGTTTTTTGCAACGCCCAAAACCTTATAGTAATCTGCTCTGGCGTTTAAATTACAGGTGGTATGTATTAGCCGATGTTTTGAGCTAATTGCGTTATCTGATGAAATTAGAGGTTATAAATTAGAAATACTTATTCAATTATAAGAACTCTTCATATTAAGAAATATGCAATTATAACTAATGTGACAACCTTATACAGAGTCTTAATAATATTTTCACTAAAATATAGCGATAAATAAAGCCGGTGATGTAATGTAAGCATGTAAAACTTACAATTAAAATTTTTATGTCCTAGAGCGACAAGAGATCCACCAATCGAATTATTACAATTACTACATTTATGTAGAAAACGACATGATGTTTTTGGTAGATTTCTATTTAAAACAGTACTAAAGGTAAAGTTTTTTGGACTTAAAAATCCAATAAAACTCCGAGTCGGAGCCATTTTTAACTTTGAAGGAAAAACTGAAGTCTGAAAACTATTTTGACAAATGGAAATGACAGTGTTTGATGGACAAATCACTAGTCTATTGTTGTTCACAACTTTATGAGAGGAGAAAAGGTTTTATAAATTTTACAACTTAAGAATTTTCTTCACTTTTCTTTTATTCAAATATAAATAAAACTTGATAAAACAAGAAACAATATACCGTTGATTTTTTAATAATTTGGTTTAAGGATGTTATATATTTTAGAAAACGATAATTTTAAATACGAAACAATTTCATTCTGTCAGTTATTCCAGAAAAATGCATTGTACTTACAGTCTACTTGATCATGCTAATTAATTTAATTCTTGGTTGTGATTAAAATTTAAAGAAAATATTAAATTAGACAAGTTTTTAACACTGTTTGAATTTTGACATTATTGAGTGATAATTTCACAAAACCATGTATCTGAAGCTATATAATCAAAAGAAAAAAGTGACAACCGATTTCTAAGCAACGGTAGGCAAGATGATATATAAACAAAAAAGGGAATAATTAATGTTAATATGTTTTAAATGAAATACTGTAAATATAGAAAGTAATTAATTACATACACAAATATAACAGTTCTGTCTGCTTATATCATAAATTAGACGACCATGGCATCGACAAACTATCGTGATCAAAAGATCGAACAGCAAGTAAGTTTATTCACATTAGGATTGTTATTAATATATTCTATTATGTTACAATAAATCGATATATATATCCGATTTTTATAGCGACAGCTGATGGAACAAAAGATGAAACAAAAACGACAGAACTCTGGTTTAGTTCAAGCAAACGATTTGAGAGTCGCATCAGCTAAGCGCCCTATTTCTGGAAGTCGCTCCAGGGAATTGCACGGTATAGATGGAATGATTTTGCTTAAATTTGGTGTTCTTAATTCTTTAGTTTTATGCATGACTGTCGCAAGGTTTTTTTTAAGTTACGCATTTACTTTTTTATCAGGCTATGATGGGCCGATGCAATTTCTTATGTCTCCCGTAAACCCCGATCAAGTTATACCTCTACAAACGAACAGAATATCTACTTATGATGGTAAGACTTCTTAATTTTTTTTCTTTTGTTTTGTTATTGCCATTGTGCTTAATATTTTGTTAAAACTTTTTTATAAAACATAACTAGTTGTTTGTTAGAACTTTATTTTACTGCAATATAAAAACAGTGAAATAGTTTTATTGACATTGTATACAGTACAATGTAATCTTTCTAATATCAAGTGTGAGAAAATCTCTATTTCCCACACTCTTGAAGAAAACTTGATAATAATCTGATAATGAGCAGTATGGGACTAGATAAAGGAAATAGCTTACTGAATAGAAAATATTCTATAGTTTTTTGATTAATTCTAAGGCTAATGTTGATAAAAAAATATTTTTATAGTAATGTTATTAAGTTACCAGTTAAATTCTAAAAGCCTGTAAGGTTGAAGTAATGTCTAACTGTATATTTCACTGAACCTATCTGTCATATTATTTATGTATAGTGGTTGGTGTTTGTGCATTGTGGTTGATAACTATGAATGACTAATGTTTGTACAGCTATTGAAAATGACTCATTGATCAATTTCATTAAACTACAACCTAGTTGTTTCTCTTCACATAGTATTTTATACTTATACTAATTTTTTATGCATATGCTGTGTAAATTAACACAAAAATAGGTTCATTTACTTTATTCATTTATATTAAAAAGCTATTTATATTTCTCTAGTACATTCATTATATCTATTAACTTATGGTATGGTATCACGGGCTTATATCCGCAAATACACGTCATGGCGTGGTTTTTGCGTGAGGGTGGGCTTATCTGATCTACCGTAAATCATTGAAGAACGCCAGCAGCCTATTGATGCAGCATAGTGATCTCTCGGAGTGTACCTGTTTTGTTGAAAACTTACTTACGAACTTTACTTAGAAATAATAGGTTTTTGTACTTTTATCAAAAATATTAAGACTGCCTCTTGTAACTTCGTCCATAACCCTCTTTCAGTTTGGACTAGGTATGAGCTTAATTAGATCATTTTCACTTATGGCACTTTTCAGATCAGCTTCTAATGTCTGTACAAAATTGAATTGTATTATACTACAGCTACATTTAGTTATGAGTAAGGTAAATGAAGTTTTCAAACCATAATTGATGTTTCAGAGCTGGGAAATCAAATAGAAGTGTTAACTGTCGGAGATGATGTTATAGAAGATAGTGGTGAAGAAGGGGAGAGTGTACCAGTATGTAGTATGGGACGAGATGCCAGTGCCGATGATATCTGCGCTGATGCAGCTGTCGCACCCATGCAGGGAAGGCCTAGACGAGATGAATCTCCCAGCCAGGTGGGATTTAAAACGATCCATTGTTTTTGTCCTTATTATATGGAAGTTATTTGTAATGATTGAATATTTGTAACATACACAGAGTAATAATGGGTTTATCAAAGTGTAGCTAGTAAAATAATATTGATGTCAATACTGATGATACACCCAGTATAAGCTAATTTGTAAGAAGTAATATTATTGTTTAGTTGCAATTTTAATGACTAATTTAATGACCAAACAAAAATGTATAGTGAAACAAATACACTCAAACAATGACTTTTTGTTTTTTACAAACGTAAGTTGCGGTTTAACCCGCGTATGTTGGCTGATCCTTTTAATTTTTAACCTGAATATTACACACAAATAAATTTGGATTTTTAAAAGAAATAATAACTCCTTAACTTTACTCCTTTTTTTATTTCAGACAGCAGAAATAGAGGGATCTGTTGAAGGTGCAGTAGAAACATTTGTAGCGACTCCGGCAAAGCATGGTACACTGTATAAATGTAGAATTGCTAGAGATAGAAAGGGGATGGACAGAGGATTGTATCCTACTTACTTCTTGCACCTTGAAAAGGACTATGGAAAGAAAGTGTTTTTATTAGCAGGTAAATTGTACAGTCATTTGTATAAATATGTATAAATGCTAGAAATTTGTATTATACTTATCTGTATGTTCGACAGTATTGATATAACACTGTTATCTATTTACCTTTTTACTATAATATAATAAATACCATTTTATATTACATCTGTTGGTTTATCTCATATAACAAGTATTAATTGTCGAAGTATAACATTATCAGTATTAATATTATAACTTATTT
>DWAJ01002959.1:0-15934 GCA_018238005.1 Eurema mandarina
TACCACAATATAGCTTATACATCAGAATAACACATAGGCTACAATTTTTGAGGATTATAAGGGAGGAAAGGGAGGGTCACAGTTTATATGAAAGTCCACGCGAACGGAGTCGCGGGCAATAGCTAGTCATTACATAAATTAGCGTCAGTCTAACTGTATAAATATTTAATCCATTTTGAATTCCATTGCTTTCTTGAAACCAAGCAATTTAAAATCAAAAAACATCATTGCACGTTTCTGTTTATTATGATAATAAATTCTGTAACTTTACACACCAAAGAGGTGATATAGCTCAAATACTTTTTTTTTCGAGCTTTTAAAACCATCTTAATTCGAAATTTAAAGCATTATTTTAAACAATGTTAATCGAGCCGTTTAAATAAATAAAATTAATCTGGTGGTGGGCGACTTAACGCTGTTTCTTAGGGTTCCCTATCAAAGGATAAAAAACCCTATCCTTAGGAACTCTATTACTAAGATTAAGGTCACTAGGCTGTATCATTAACCGTGATTGTCAGATAGGTAGTTGAAACAGAAATAGAAATTAAATAGAAAATTTCTGTTGCTAACTATAACAACAAATGCTAAAAATCAGAATAAAATATGTATGTATTTAAGGGAACTACCATTAAAAAAATATTTTGCTGATTTTTGTTCAATATTGATAATGGCAACAGATAAAAGCTTAAAACAATAACAGGATTTTGTAAAAAAAAAGGTAAGGGGAAAATAATTCGAAAAATTAAAAGAATAACATTGCCAGTTCTCCCCACATGTACTTAAAGGAATCCCATACTATTGTCAGTCGGCAATAACAACAAATTATGCAACACCACGGCCACACTGAATATGTATTCCGTTTCGGCTCGCGTACCTCAGAACGTGATAATATTAACTATAGGTGTGTTTTAAAGTCTATTTTATGTATATGGAGGGTTTTAATAGCTGTAACCTTTAACTGTTTGTGTTTAAACTAGTTGAGCTACGAGGTTTTGCTTGTATGTTGATGATTTTGGGTGAGATTTGGTTGGTTTACGAGACACAGGAATATCATGGCTCTCGATTCTTAAAAGAATTACCAGACTCAGTTCAGTAGGTCGATAGATTGCCTTGATTGACATCAATTAGATTTTTTATAGTATTCTCTTTACTATCCTTTAATTTCTAGTATAGGTAGTATATATTCCTTTACTATCCCCATTTTTAAGGCCAGCAACGCATTTGCCATGATATTAGCTTTGAGATTGTACATGGTCAAAGATGGTCGCTTACCATTGGCTCTCACAGAATAAAAAATAAATATATGTCATATTCAATAGGTCAAAGAAGATTAATTAAAGATTAAATAGATTGTTCTAGAAGAAACTCTCAAAACACTAATAGAACATATCCTTCATGTAAATTGTGCAAGAAACATTAAACACATAATACAGAACATTTGATTATATATTGAATTTGTATGCAAACCTTGTCGGACATGTTTACAGTGAGTCAATGGTCCTAATGGAATTTTTACCATTCAGAGGTCAATCATTGGTGGGGTCCAGTTTGACAAATCGTACCTCTTCGTCTAGCGTATTTATGTCTGATTCTGTTAAAGATGGCTGCTGATTGCTTAGGAGTTACGCTGTTTGAAGCGTGTCGAAGTAAGTAAATGTTGTGATGAAAGTTATTGATACACAGTGTTGTATGTTGTGTTGTGCTGTTTACTTTAGAGAAGTAAACATATAATTTTTGTTGATTTTCTTAGGTACGTATGTTTGTTTTGGATTTATTTCATTGCGGAAAAGTCTGCAATGGTGCTTGTTTTTTACCCGTTGGGGTAAGATAAAAAACTATATGGTTTTGATAGGTAGAAGTTCGATTTGTGTTTGTAATATTCAATTGTCGTAATTGAATAGTAGTCACTATAATTATACGGCCTAGTTAATTAAATTTATATTTGACATGGACATAGTCCATGGTCCTTCTAAAGGCCCACGAGGAGCCTCCATTTTTCCTTACTACAAAAATGGAGATTTCATCCTTGCCACTCGCTTCGTTCAATCGAGTTCAACTATTTTGGTAATACGCAATAGATTCTTTAGTTGTAAGTGAAAAAATACGTACCTTGTCAGACAGCATATGAAAGGTTCATTCATAAAAAGTATGTGCTTTTATCGCTTACCTGAAACAAACAAAAGAAAATTAATTATTCATTTATTTAATGTATGTATGTAGAACAATATATAGCTTGCCAGTTGGCAAGGCATCATGCTGAAATCTATGTATTATTCATTTGTTTAAATACCTTTTATGGCAATGACGTTCCATTCATGATGTCATAGCATTAAGCGATAACTCTGGAAACCCAGTTTTTTCCTTTCAACCATTATTCCATACTGTTAGCCCTTTTTTGTCAATTTTCCATCGCTTCTTAAAGTATCAACAACGAATACGCACCTATTATTAGTATTAACTTTTGGTGACCCTTTCTTTTTCTGATTAAAAAAAATATATGCAGACAAGACTCATAATTAACCTATTAAGAAGTTAATTCTACCTCTTACTGTACTTCTGCTACCTTAAAAATTGACATGTCTGTAACTCTCAGTACACGTGACATATGGCAACCATTTAAGGGATTAACCATTAAAAATAACACGCCAAATTACGTGCAAATCTTATACAACAGGTTTTTGACTGCTCTCTTAACCGTCTGAAGCCATTTCCCTAACGTCAAGACAAAGTTTTATTAACGAAATGGATGCTAAAAGCATTTAAGTTTAAAATGCTTAATTATTGGTTATTAAGGTTTGAGGCGTTCGTGAAATTTTATTTTGTATTGTACGCAGATTAGCTGAGCTAGTAGAAGTCAAAGGAGACCGGCGTTGTTTAACTTCTTAAACAACGCCGGTCTCTATAGACCCATAGAATAAACGCTCCTAGAACCGCAATACCAGCACGCGAGGTGAAGCATTTCAAAGTAGAATTTTGTCTACTTACATAAATCATCGCCGCAATACATCGAATTAAAATTCCTATAGATATTTCAATTTTTCCACATTAAGTAAATTTATAATAGCAGCCGCATCGGTGCTTTTTATACTTACATATACAGTTTTGGCTACACTTACGATGTACTAATAATTATATATTAAGGGACTATCAGTCTATGCGTTATAGGTACGTCTATGGCTAGACCATTATTTATTACTAACTAGCTATGGTAGCTTTCGTTCTAAGGTCTACATTGGGATAAAAAGTATCCTATGTGTCTATTTTGTGTCTAATCTACCATAAATTCCTAATACATTCAATTGTTGTTGCGTATAAGAGCATCAATCCTTACACGCATCCTCACAAACTTGATAAACTTACTGAAGCAATCACTTAATGATGACTTAAGTTATATAATATAACTAGTTAACATATACTAAGTTAACAAGGATCTAGAAAGAAATTTTTATAAGGAGTATAAAAAGAATTCCTAACAGCTTGTAACTTGGACACTATTTATTCATCTGCAAATCAAATGGACGGCCACGCGCGCGGTTAAACAAAATGGCGGATGCAACTTAAATATTTGGTGCTGCATTTTAACAAATAATTCTTACTGTACCAATGATATCATAGACCATAGCTGATTAGAAAAATCTTTGCTAGGTGACGCTTTATTGGTGGTACTGTTTCGTTACTTTTACCCTTGAAAATGTTAAGTTTGAGGTTATTTATTTATACATTGAACCTATGATAAATTTATCATCAATACGCGTGTAAAACTATTATAATTCTAATTAATCATAAAAAAAATCATCCAATCATTTTTTATATCAATAACTACCAGTATACTTGGTACTATAAAAAAGTTTAAAACAAAAAATATGATTGTCGGAACATCCTGTATAATCAATAGGTGTGTAATAATATGTTATCAGATAGCTCCACGTGCTCGTTACCCCGTCTGTTGGGCAACTAGCGCTCCCGTCACGATTCCACTATAATGCCAATAATATCCATATTTCCCGCCCAATAAGGGAATAATGCGAATCGATGCGCGATTTCGGATGCGGCCACGAGACTCGCGGGTGTACAGGGTGTGGTTTTTTTGTTGCTTTTTTTACATTGTCATAGTAAATTGTTTTCAAAATGCTTATTAAAGAGACTTTATATAATATACAATCAGTTAAAATCAATGGTGTTATCATTTTTTTGTAAATAAAACAGATGTCGTTTGTCACACACTATATGGACCTATTTCATACAAATATTAAGTATTGATATACGCGACAAATGAGTAATAATGCCATCTAATATCACCATATTTATTTTCTAAAAAACAATAACAAAATGATTTTTTGAGATATCTTATACATCATTAATTAAATGAACATCATATACATCTATAAACTAAAAGTAAACCTCTCTTCCTTCAATATAATATGTTTACCTACACAGAACATATCAATGTCAATGTCAGTGCCAAGTAAAACAATAAGTGTTTGTTTGGTTGTAGCATTTACTTGGTACCGACTTCTACATTATAAAATAACTACTAAAATTTCGATATACTAAATGAAAATGGGTATTACTTTGTGGGAAGCAAATTTATTTTTTGCTTTTTAGTTTGAAGTCGGTTAATTTTTTGTTAAAAATTATTTTATTTACTACTATTTTTCAAAACGCTCCTTTCCTAGCGCCCATGTTAAAACTTTGTTTCTGCCGAACGATTATCATACAATAGCCACTTGCGATGCGGCCGTGGTGACAGATACGCGTTTCCTCTAACCGAAACCGTCCGCCATTTTGTTTTGCGTCGCGCGCGAAATGGCGGACACGAATTCAGCTATTGTAAACAAAATATCGTCGCTGTTAAACATATTTGGTTTCATAATATTAACTTTAAAATATTTTTTTTGGATAATAATAATAATACATTTGCCATGAAATCATTTAAACATTTACAATTTAAGTGATTAGATCAGATATAAATAAATATTATAGTTAAATATTCAGTCTTAAATACAGCACATAGGAAAGAGCACCAGCTTATTTCACCTTCATAGATTGTTTTCTTTTTCCCACAATACATTTATATGTGTGGAGAAAAGGGGATAACCATCCTCTGAACCAAATGAACGATTTTCGAGCAGTAACAGGCCATAAAGCCCCAATGATTCGATGACGAGAAGTTTTATATGCTGAGTTTCGAATAAATATCTTAAGCGCGATTCAGATATCCGCGTTTTAGTTTCCGTGAAGGAACAATTATTTACGCTTTTGAATCATCGTATCTCCTATTACCACCTTCTCTTTTCTATCATTCTCCTAATACATACCCAAAGGTACAAATACTAATTTGTACCTTTGAGCCGGCGTTTAATAAAGCGGCTAGCTGCTTAATTAGCTGGCTGATTTAACCAGTTGGCTGACATATACATAACACAACCTTACAATATAACCTACTTATAAAGAGTTACGTCCTGCGAGCGTTAACCAACAATTCCAAAGAGATATTCGCTTCAAGCGTTTAAAGAACAAAACCAAAAGTTATTTAGCAAAATACCAAAGACGTTATGTCAAATCATTCACACATGCAGCAATAAATAGGATAGCTTAACGTAATAACATCATCTCAAGTATAATAAAGTCGTAAGGAAGTCTTGGAGCTGGAATATTTTGTATTCTAAGCGCAGAGAGATTCATAATACGTCCACCTGTCGTATCTGATCACGAAATCAATATAAAAGTGAGCTCTCACCACTGAGATGCCACAATAGCTAAGGGAAGTACGCACGGCTTTGAGTGTTTAGTGTTTTGAGGTACCCTCGATTTTTTTGTATAGAGATATTTATGAGAAAATTTCTCGAAGTTATTTTGAAGTCTTCTTTGTAATACGATTTTTATCGTATTTCTTTATTTGTAAAATAAAGTTTCATTAAAAAGTAACAGGATAATGTATAAGCTAGTTTAAGAAAAAATATTTTCATTTTTTATTGTGTTAATCTTAAAGATGAAGAATCTCAAAAACTTAATCTTTTTTCGTACGAGGAATTGAGAATCTAACGGAATCTGACTGACCATAATAAAACAAGATCAAAAACTAAATACAAGAAATATTCAACAATTTTGCTCCAACTAAAATCTTTATATATCCATATATGGAGTTTTTATGTTATCCGAATGAAAACATTATTTACAATATTTCGTGTACATTTAAGACCCAGAAGAATGTCAAAAATTAATCTATTTTTAATACAAAAACGGAAACGATTAGACCATTATAAGTGAGCCGTGACTTTTTTAAACCACAAGACAAGAGGTCTTAGAATTACACCGGATACCAAAAAAAATATTTAATGCTCAGGAATCATTGAAACTGGAAATTCGTTTGTCTGACGGCGCCCATTATAGCGCGATTATAATATCGTTATTTTAAAATGTCTGTGCCTTGTGCGTTTTTTGATTGGACGTAGTTTTTAATATGAATGTTATATTTGTTAGCTTTGTTCTGTGGTTTTCGCCGCGTAAATTCGGTGTCTTAATTTTTTTTTTCTTTATTTAGAAAAGAGACAATGTTACAAGCCAATTTTTAGTAATTACCTTTTTATCGAAGTATTTTTTTAAATATCGTTGCCTAACTCATTTAACGCAATTAAAAAAAAAACAAAATATGCACGTCATGCGATTTTAACAATCTGTGCACAGACTCTATTTTATCTATATTTAAAATTTGAAGTTTGAAAATGGAATACCGCGGTGGAAATATGAAATTTCTAAATACGCCACGGTCATATATTACCGAGCGACTCGACTGCATCGTCACGACTTTTTGCTTATGAATGCTTAAACTAATACTTATATTTGTGTTCTGCGCGGAATATTGATAGTAATACTGATGCTATCCGATATTTACATATTTGTAGATCTCGCTTTTGAATTTAGAATTCGAAATGTAACCGATATTTTTGAATTTGTTCCATGTAAAATGGAATAACTATTTCGTTAGGGTTTGTTTGAAGTTATAATATCTTTTGTTGGTTGCCAGCGCATTAAAACCTAAAACTGACTACAGTAGAACCTCTTTATTACAAACCTAAACATGACATTTCAATTTTTTTTTAGTAAATGTGACTTAGTCTAAAAAGGGCTGTACAAAGGTTTCGCTGAAGATTCTGCCCTAGACTTGAAGCTTAGTTTATCTAACCTAAGGAGCATGTTTCTAGCATAAATAGTTGTCTAATTGCCTAATGCAATTTTTAAACAAATCACGTATTTAATCGCGATTTTGAAACTATGATGAATCGTGAGAGACTGACGTGATTATTTTGTTAAGCAGTAAAGGACATATTTACTTTATAATGAACTAGCGACCAGCCCCGGCTTAGAGCGCATGTATTATGAATGCATTATACATATATACATATAAACCTCTTGAGCTATAAAAAAAGATTTAAGCATACATTTAATACATTACATTGGGACAGAAAGAAAAGAAGAGAGCGACTTTATACAGTCTAATAGTACCTAAAGTGTTGTAAAGTTATAACAACTTCTTATACAATTAATTGTCAATTAAATATTGCTTTAAACATACATACATGCATTCGTCTTTCGTATGAAACACAAGTCTTTAAGGCTCTGGTGAATAAGCTCCTATGACAACGCATGTTCGATTAAGATCAAATATATTATTTTTTTATAAAAATATAATACATACATACAAGGTAAACAGGAACAAGGTATCATTACTTATATTACGAAAAAAAAACAAAATAAAAAGGCGCGCAATTCATCGATCTACATCGAACAATCTAGAAAACAATGGCTGAACAAGATCTGATATCTTTATAACGTTTTAATAACCGGTAGCTTAACAAATCGCGAACATCAGTCATTCGCGTAGAAATCCGTGAGGAGCCTGCAATACTTCGTGTTTTATGATTTACGATGTTACATTTTGATTAATTTGTTAGCTTTTGCGTTTAACTTGAGAACTAGCTCGGTGAAAGGCTTTTAAATAAATGATTCGTATTATTTTTAGGTTATAAACGCAGTTGTAACGGTTTCGAATTGTTGCGTGTGTGAAAAAAAAGTGTTCGAAATTTGAAATGTTTTTTTTTAGATTATAGACAGCCAAATATATTTTTGAAGAGAAGAAACTTTTTTTACCTAAAATCTTTAAACAGTAGGTACTAGATACAATACGAATTAGCCATAAAATGTATTTATTTTATAACTACATAATCGCTACAGCAAATGTCTCAAAACCTTATCCAAAAACAAAAACTGATTTAACTCCAACCGCAAAAGAACGAAATATCATTTATTTCTTACAATAACTCGAAATGATTGCTTCCCTACATCGGCTTAAAGCTCCACAGAGCAGGAACGCTCCCAACTAAATCTCAGCTTTGTAGCCGTTCGCAAATTGACGAGGCGTAAGCTTTGTTACTCTGTGCTCTTTCAGTGTTCGACCACGGTTAATGATAGTCTGCACTGCGGTTAAACCATTATTAAATCCGTCTCGCTCTAACTTGTATGAAATTCCGTAAATTAGAAGAGGACACCGCATCTCATCTCAGCTCCAATGGCTACGTGATATCCATTATGGTCCGACCGAAAATAATTCGAGAAATTACAATTGTGCATTGAAAAATGTATTTTATTGTGTTTTATTTACAATTCATATTTCGTGTTTCTGTGTTTGTTATTTTATACTTTAATTGGGTATTGTAGATTCTTCATGATTTCTGTTGCGGTGAGGAAACGGTGTAATTTTATTTGTTTATTTTATTTCAATTACATTTTTATAAATATTTACAGATGTAGGTATATTTGCTAAACAAGATTTTTTTATTTTTTATTTTATTCACTCTTAGTTACAATATACAACATTAACATTTCATTGGATACAACATTTGTAACATGCGGCCTTATCACTAACGAGTGATCTCTTCCAGGCAACCCATTATAATAAAGAGAAAAATAACAAATGAAAATCCGACGGGGATATGCAACTTATACTATTACAAATATTATATATTGTATAGAATATAAACTAAATATATATAAACATAAGATCGTACATACATACATATGGGCATACAAGTAAATTATAAAATAATATATAGAATAAATAATATAAAATCAGATGACTCAGTCAAGATATCGATTACAAAAATAGATGTTTTAAAAAAAACCTATAGACGATTTTTTCATTTTGTAAATGGCTAAGGCCACGTAAAATAACCGATTATTTACAATAAATCGTTAGATTGTAAACTATCGAATAATAGCGAAAGGAACTAATTTGTTTATAAAAGCTTCTTAACATCATTTCTTTACGGTTTTGTTATTTTACAATTTAACGAAATTATTTCGATAGATTATAATCTGCCTTAAACATTTCTATAATACGTCTCTCGTCTTTGATGTCAAAGAGGATTTATTAAAATTCATAGCCCATACAATTCTGTCATATTTAAACCTTGAGTTTTACGGGTTTTTTATAATTATTTCGGGAAAACCCTCATTGACTCAATAATGTTATTCAGAAATTCCTCAAAAAACTCTAACGGAATATTAAACTATCGTAGTCACGTACAACGTAAAACGTCTACTTAAAAATACGAGATACAAATTTTGATGAGATTAAGTTCTTTTAATAGCTCGAAGCTTTTCAACAATGTTAGGAGGTTACTTCAAGTACGCTTTAATCTTATAAGTCGAAGTTTAAGTCAAAAGATGTATCTTTAATCAACTAGGCTACATATAGCAACACTGAATCGTCATAGTATTACAAAACAATGTACCAACGGGTCTGAAAGCTTTTACAAAGAAAAACTGGGAGGAATCTCTGATAGTTATTCTTAAAAAAAAAGTTTAACTTAGACATTTATAAAAAAAATAACAGATCCGTAGTTGAAAAAATTACCGCATATAAAGAGTTGTCAAGACATTTATTAATATAGATAAAATAGTATTTTTCGCGCGTTCGATGACGTCATTTGACAGATAATAAATTTGCTCTAGATACACGCAAAATAGACTTATACAGATAAAAACATTGCCTAAATTTTGCTTGATTAATAATTTATATGCACTTGAGTTTACTGTTTGCGTATATTAATACGTAATATCAGAATCATAGTCAATCAGCTATGTTTAATATTGGTCAAAGGTCCGAAGTAATTGAAATTCCGACTCCGCCTTTTAATACAAGTCTTCAGACGAAACACCCGTTCGTAATTAAGTTTTGTTATTAAATCACGCCTGCTCATTAATTATTCTACATTATAGTAATGTAGGAAGCAGTCAGTCCGAGTTCGTTACGGTAGTGTTTTAAATCTTTATTTTGTCTAAAGAGGTTTTAATGCCAAGCGAACTGTATGAGTAATAAAAATCCTATTATGACATATTGGTAAGTAATGGCTGGTTATAAAAAAAGTTGCTAACGTCGACTCGATAGAATAGAACAGTAAAAAAAAAATAATTCAGATATTTTGAAAATGGAAGCGTCACTTTCGTTTAATTATTTTTTTATACAATGTACTATATAGCTACTTATATAGCTTTTTTATTTTAAAAATGTAGGCATGGTTTTTATATGAGTGACACGTCTTAAGGAAAATAATATTGTTCAAACCTAGCTTTTACACTGATAAAAAGCCAACTTTAGAACGGGCAATTACCAAAAAATATTTATATAAATAGTAACGGAAGAAACACGAGTTTAATTACAATTTGTGGGGTGGAGTTTTTAAATAATTACGTTTCGCTCGGCCAATGGACGGAGGCTGTATGCCAAGAGCCAATTAGCATTAAGAGGTTCGACAAGTTTTTGCCACCGAGTAATGGCGTAAGAAAATTTTGGAGGAAATTGTTTATTTGTAAGCTTGTGTCGGCGAAATTCGCGATCATAACCTGTATTTAAATGTTATCCGTTGTTATATAGTAGCTTTGATTGTTAATACGGTACCGTCTAGTTAAGGGGTCTAGTGGCGTTTTGATTTTGGAAGTCTGACATAATTCATGTTTATTTTTTAGAGGACCATGGTATGCTAAAAGGATTGTAGACAGATTCTGAGGATACTAAATGGTGCCAATTATAAAACTTAATTGTGATTTTTTTTGTATTATTTTGATGATGAGAACACCACGTAATAGTCCGGGATCCCTGGTACATTTTTCCAATTGATTACTATCAAGCTAATTTTTGGTGAGTATTATTTATATTGATGAGACGCCCAATAATTTCCTATACCAAACTCTCGATTGTGGTAGCTAACTGAGGTAGCAAGGATAAAATATGTCGATTTGGTGATTTAAAAATATTTATTACTAACTGATTTTTCTTGTCTTATATCTCAAGATAATTATCTAAATTACTTGAAAAAATATTTGTCCTACAAAATCTATGGTTTGATCAAGTTTGTCCCCTCTTTCCAACATGTATCGATAACGAGGTCATCGTAAATTATTACTAACCATCTGGTTTTTATTTTTTACTTAGTTAATTATTAGTATTATTTAACAAACATATTGTCATACAAATTTCGTGGTACGTTTTTCCGGTCCTATATATTGTTTGTACAGTAACTTCAACAAGCCTTGGATGATTTACAATCTAGCAGGGAATATCTTAATCTACCTGTACTTTTACGATACATAAACATTTAATTTAAAAAATGAAAACTTTTTGTTGAGGTGTTAAAACCTTGGGCGGGATCTAGTTCAAGCATCTGTTACCAATTGCTAAGACCACGGTCACATATACATAATTAGTAGACACACCTACGCATACCTATTTACGGAAAAAGTCACTATTCCATAGGACAGTTCTATGTCTTAAGGGTCAATTTTGCTTAACGTTACCATTGGATGAATTCTCTGTACGCTCTCAGGGTCTTCATGGGATTACGTTTCAGCGGTCAGGTTGCAAAGAAAAGAAAAATTCGAGATTCCCATCTGAAACCTTATGCCTTTAGAATAAAGTGCATTTTTGTAGCTAACCTGTCTTGTAACATGAAATTGTGTTCTAGTATCAATGTCGATGCTCAGAGCTACTTCCTTGATGGAAATACGAATTGACAGCGGTTGGCTTTATATAGTTCTAATTACTATAGGTCTTTAGTAGGAAAGGTCTTTTCAAGGAATATTATGTATATTTATAGGCCTGGCTTCGCATAGTAATTTGTTCAGAAAATAGTCTTTGAAGATTACTGATGACAAATAGCTTAATAAGACATTAGGAGTGCGTTCTGTATTGCTGAAAATCAGCGCTGATAATGTCTATATCATTCTTTTAAAATTTAATTCTCTTGAAGTAAAACAATAAGTGTTAGTTTGGTTAAATCGATATTGTATAGATTGTTGTAGCATTTACTTGGTACCGACTTCTAAATTATGAAATAACTATTAAATTGTTTCTATATACTAAATGAAAATGTGTATTACTTTGTGGGAAGCAAATTTATTTTTTACTTTTCAGTTTGAAGTCGGTTTATTTTTTATTACAATTTTTTTTTATAGTTTAAGATCTGTCCCTACAAATTTGGTTGTTTTTAATTTATTCTCAAAAATCAAACATAGTAAAACCGTTGTTGCTATTCACATTGCAAGCTTATCTCACTGCACATTTACTTCATAACAAAATATGAACATACATGAACGATTCTAGCGCAAATGAATTTCAACCTTAACCTAAAGATCTAGCGTCTACATTCCCTAATATGTTTGGAACAGAGGTTAAAACAACAGAGCTTTCTGACGACAGGCAGTTTATGACATAACGCTACGTCTCGTCAAGGGCATTTATCTATTAGCTTTATGTAATGGCTGCTCTGTGGGTACCCGGAATGATAATGAAGGATGCTCATACAAAACGCTTGGACCGTTGTTAAGGCCTAAGTTATGACGTTGACGTCTGCTACTTAGAAAACTTTGTATTTGAAAGCTATCATTCCAGGTTCCTATAGTTCCAACTTAATATTTGAAAGCTAGCATTCCAACTTCCTATACTTCCCTAAAATCCCTTACGTTATAATATTTTTCAATAGATCCCTTTAATTTGGAGTATTTTTGAATCACCTCTAAACTTTTCCTTAATATGCCTTCAGCGACAAGGGTCGTGAGTTCGATCTTTACATTGAAGAAATACTTTAGTACCTAATTTACATTTTACATATGTATAGGAATTAAACTCGATTTAGTAAGGCTAGGATGCAACGTTACTAACTAAACCTTTTTGTAATATTAATATTATAAATGCGAATGTAACTCTGTCTGTCTGTCTGTCTTTCCATCACGCTAAAACTACTGAACCGATTACAACGAAATCTGGTACACAGATGGTCTAGAGCCTGAGAAAGAATAAAGGCTACTTTTTTACTGGAAAAAAGGGTTAATAGGGAGGAAGGAGGGGGTCAAAGTTTATATGAAAATCCACGCAGACGGAGTCGCGGGCAACAACTAGTATATTTATATTTGAGACACGAAATTTACAAACAGGTTAAGTCCCCGAAAAAGAAAACAAATAATTTAGCCTTTCTTCTTAGCTTAGTTGTACAGCCATTCCATTTAAAAGGTAAAATTATTTTTAATTCAATTATTTTTAAGCACCTAGCCTAACATTATAAAAATTTCCACCTACCTCAAATCACGATGAAAAACTATTCTCGTTTCCCGTTATTTCTCGCCGTATCATGTCGATCTTTGTTTCAAAACAGCGTAATATACCCACCCACTACATCCATTAACATAACATATGTCTTTGTTGTATATTTCGTATATTACGTAATAACGTCGGATCTAACGTCCCGCCAAAAACTGAGTTTCAAATTACGAACGACCATAGACGAAAAATATTTTTAAACAACTACGCTGTTCCATAGATAATTTATTGTAACTAATTATGAAACAGATTATTAACGAAATTCAATTCATGAACAAATAAAAAACCTAAATAAATTAATTTTTTTTCCAAATATTGTTTGATAAAATTTCGTCAGATTACAGATTTTATTATTTGGCTCTTATCCGTTTATAAATATAGTTATATTCATGGCATTGGTGAAAAAAACCTATAGGAACATTTTTATAGATACAAATTATTCGTAGTTAAAACATTGTTGTCTCTTGTTAAAAATGTTTGCGTGCCAAGTCACTTATCATTTAAATCGTCACATCAATAGCCTTCCCTTAATTAACCAGCTAGACATTTCAATACAAGCTTTAAGCGACGTTCCGAGAAATAATATTAATATTCGCCGCGATCTGATTGTGTATCTGATTCGTTTAAAAGAAATATAGACTTAATGACCGTTGCTATTTGCTTTGCTTATTATCTGATTAAAGCAACATCATCTTCAGCTACACGCGATCGTTAAGTGCTTCGAGTTTTTATAATTAAATTTTCATAAAAAAAAGTAATGTGTTATAGTCTATGCATCTGTCAAATTTGTAAATGGTTGAACTGTCACTGGCCAGTTAAAAAAAAACAAACAAAATAGTAACAAACGTCATTACGTCGTACCTAAGTTTAAATTTGGAATTCCTCTATTCCCGTTCGTGACAACTTCTGAAATGTGTGACCGCGAATACTGGCGACTAACATTTAGCACATGTCATTTGTCAAACTTCGCGTCGTGTTAACATTCTTTATGTTTCTAGAACTATCCACGTGACGTCACAGCACCTTACACAAGAATAACACGCCTATTATTTACAAAAAGCTTATCAAATATCTAAATTACCTAACAACGTTTATTCTACGACAATCAACATCATTACATGAATATAATTTAAACGATAAACGTGATTTTTGGTATAATAAAGTTGGCGTGTGTCCCATTTAGGACTTGTACCTACTACTGAAATACTTTTAATATTATTTAGTTTCTTCCATATTATTATTATGCTACTTATTTTATTTTATAATTCATAGATATAATATGTAATTAGCAACGTATTGATATCTAAACCAATATTATAAAGATGAAAGATTTGTTTATTTCTATGTAACGAATAAACTCAAAAAGTACTGGACCGATTTTAATAATTATTTTTTTATTAGAAAGCTACATTATCACTTAGTAACAAAGGCTATATTTAGTACCATGTCGGCCGCTGTTAATATATAATTATAAATCCATCATGATGTAGAAAAGATAAACCTCTATTTTCATAAATCTAATATATCCGAAAACAAATCTATTATATATTACTAATATATAAAGCTGAAGAGTTTGTTTGTTTGTTTGAACGCGCTAATCTCAGGAACTACTGGTTCGAATTGAAAAATTATTTTTTTAATGAATAGACAATTTATCGAGGAAGGCTTTAGGCTACATAACATCACGCTGCGACTAATAGGAGCGAAGAAATAATGGAAAAACAAATCAACGGGAACGAAGTCGCTAGCAACAGCTAGTACACAATAATAATGCGATAATAATATGTACTCAATTCTATCCATAGTGTAGAAATACCACAGCACACGATACAAGGCACGGCGAATTTAGCATAAAATCGATCTGTATCTAATAAACCAGTCAATGTATTAGCAAAGGTCCGGGCACGCGACATTGTCGCAATTTCCCTGACGAAGCGTTGAAGAATTCCGATTCGATTCATAATTTTCATAGCGATTGTTCAACTATGGAACTATACATTGACTCCTTAATAGTCTTAAGAGTAATTTCTTATTATATTACAATTTATCGTACTATTTTAGTAATCTATCTATACTAATATATAAAGCTGAAGAGTTTGTTTGTTAGAACGCACTAATCTGAGGAACTACTGGTTCGAATTGAAAAATTCTTTTTTTATTGAATAGACAATTTATCGAGGAAGGCTTAAAGCTACATAACATTACGCTGCAACTAATAGGAGCGAAGATATAATTGAAAATGTGGATAAAACGGGGAAAATTATTCATCTTTGAGGGCTT
>DWAJ01002960.1:0-15933 GCA_018238005.1 Eurema mandarina
TGATAATGATTACTTTGACAAATTATAAGTTGATAAACGTTAGCTTATCGAAATTAATCGAATTATCTGCTCGTAAGCTATGACTTCATCTCTTGGTATTGTAGATTTTATTATTATGATTATTGTTATTAATATGTTTTTAAATTAGTTCAAATTAGTATTATGGTTAAATTCTAAAGTGTATAGATGTATAGACATGTAGTGGTTGTATGGTTTGTGAATTTTGTATATGCCTATAACTGGCTTTCCATACAAGTGTTTTTTTATGAAAATTTTTGAAATGATTGTATGTAAAGCTGTTGGTGTTTCGAAATAAATAAATAAATAAAATAAAATAAAATTATCGGTCGTCTATTCTCAACGTAGTTTAAAGTATTGACATGTCCCTCCAAACTTTCCCAATATAACTTCAAAGGACGAAACGTCAACGTACTATTGACATGTCTAACATCGAACCCAATTCGATAGTTAATTTGAATAAACTCTGTCCTATAAAGTTTACAAATATAACATGATGATTTTTTTGGGAATTTTGTTTTGTTGTTTGACGACCGCTTGGCGTAGTGGTAGCACAACTGCTTTCTGCGCGAAGGGTCGTGGGTTCGATCCCCACACCGTAAAAATATATTTGTAATTTACATTTGTATTTTTTTGGGGTCTGGGTTGCTATGTTATGTATGTATGCATTTACAAAAGAAAAGTATGTATATGTAATTTATTCCGTTATCTAATTGCCATAACACCAGCTTCTGCTTAGCTTGGAACTAGATGGCGCTGTGTATAAATGTCCTGAAAATATTTATTTATGTTCAGCGAAAATTAACAAAAATTGTACCTGCATAAAAATTTATATGTATCTAATTTATTTATTTTAAAAAGTACATTGCTAGGGAATCTAAAAACAATTGTCAAATTTAATAGAAGACGTATTAAAAACAGTATAAATGGTGAATAAAAATACACTATAGAACAATCTTCCCGGACCTATGTCCGGGAAGATTGTTCTTATTATATAATAATTCAGCGAAATAAAAATCATTAAAAGCAGTACTCTATTCTGAAGTGATGAGTGTGAGTGTAACATAGGGTAATTTACACTTTTAACTTAATTTCTAAGTGTAACATACCCTAAGTTACTATAATACTATGCATCACATTTTTTGAGTTTTCAAATTAAAGTTATTTTTGACGCGTAAAGGTATTTGTAATCGAAATACGTGCTCTGTTAGTAATAGGAAATTCAAAAGCGAGGCGTAAATCCACACAACGAACAACAGAGATTAATTTACGAGGCTCTATTTATACTGGCTACATAAATATTCTGTTAAGACGTGTTCATACATAAGTATAAGATCACATTTTCAAGAAACGTAGTCCATAGTCCATACAATTATAGTGTATATTGTATTGGTAGTACTAAGAAAATGTTGTAAGGTTTTTATTACTAGATGATGGTATATATACTTTTTTACCCGTCAAGCGCATCAACTGAAGTATGTAGTCGTCATAAAAAAAATGTTTGAGTTGTCCCCTAATAGCTCCATTAAAATCTTTATTTATTTGACCTCCCAGAGCATAAATATAAGTAAGTCATTCGAAAAACGACAAAGTTGTTTTCGAGAAAATAAAATTATACATATACGACAGTAAATGTAGAATAGTTGAAAAAGAGTTAGTGGTTAGGGTTGATTGTATTTATTTAAAACTTTGATGGTTCGCTTTTTACAAACGACTAAAAAAGGTTACTCAAATTGACAAATCGGAGTAACCATTTTTTTGTCGTTTGTAACTAACTACCAACTCTTTTAATCTGTCAATGTCTGTAAAAAGTTCTGTAATCATTTAATCCAACAAAATAAAACTATCGATATATTTCAGGTATACATAATACAGCACGTAGATGTCTGTATGTTCTCCAATGGTAAGTTCAAGAACGTGGTGGCTCTACTGACAGGATCCGGTACTCCCATACTCCCGAACCAGATACACACTGATGTCTACAGTCTCACCCCACATAAGGGTAAGTGCTCTAAATAAGACGTATAAGCAATATTATATACTTGTACTTCAAAATGAATGGTGGTGAAATTTATTTACAACCGGGGGTTTTAAATTTTAAAATACTTGATAGTAATTTTGTAGCTGTTTGAGTTAGTATAAAGGATAAAACAAATACCAATAATTTAAACTTGTAGCTTAACGTTTTGTTTTACCATAGATCAATTTACTGAAGTGAAAATTATGTGTGAAATATATTACAATCTATAGGTATATATAGTGTGTTACAAAACAAGTGTCCGATCCGAAAACCTCGTACTATATACCGGTAGTAGGTCCTTCTTTTGCTATCGTTTCGAAATAACAAGAACATAAATTTTTCCAAACAAAAAAAATAAACTTGGTAAAATAGCAAAACCTACACGGCAACACCGTCTCGCGTTCACGTGCTCTGCTAGCTATATATAGCTACGAACCGTACGTGAGTTGCCAGCGTATGTGAATTTCCTTGATTTTTTGTAAATTTTTGGCTAGAAACATAATCTTTAAAACTTTATTGCATTGTTATTTTTAGATGTATATTTTTTATTTTATTTTATTCGATAAAGTTTAAAAGATAGGATAGCTTACATCCCGGTATTGCCGCGGGAACGAGAATTACGCGGGTAAAACCGTGGGACACAGCTAATCCTACTATATAATAAATAACAGAGCATGTCAGAATAATATAGGGCCAGTTCATTGAGACAGACAATATTACCCTTCAGGATCGGACACATGTTTTGTAACATACTGTATAAGTTAGAGCATCAAATCCATGACATTCTTACAGACTATTAGTATAAGACATTCGATAAGATATATTTATTACTATTCCCAGGCGTCACAAAGAACTGGATAGCTTTAGAAGACTCATACACAAACTCAGGAACCTGCAGTCTCGCATCCACAGTCGTATGTAGTTCCAATTCACCTGAAGATAGAAATGTATTCGCTATCTACGTCTCCTACTACGTGAAAGTCAAACTGGCTGTTAGTGCGATTGGAGGCGAACTCTGCGTCAAACTACCCTTCACTCTGACACACTCCTGCATCAACGAAGCTCCAACAGACAGCGTGATAGAAGAAGGAACTCACAAAGTTATATTAGAAGGAAAAGAGAACGAAGAGAACCCGAAAACAGAAGAGAAAGATAAAGAGAACATCGCTGAAGATGTACAGGAGATTGAGAAGACAGAAAGAGATTCAGAAAATTTGGAAGATAAATCGCCTGATGACCACCATTGTATAGCAGATGTTCTAGTCAATATAGAGAATAAAATATCACGTCCAGCTAATTCAGTGGTGGTTCCAAAGTGTTCTGTGGTTAAACATAACGATGAGGAATTCGACTTGATTGAAAAGTATCCGGGTTCCGATACATGATCCGATGATGAGTTGTGTAGTAAAGGGCACGGACAGACAGACGAACACCCGAAGTTGGACGCGATTAGAGCCAGCGAAGTGGAAGTCCAGGTCCACAAAGTTGGCTTCGCTGAGAATTTGAAGAGAGCCGTTTGCTGCATCGATCGACGAAGAAGGTCCAAATAAATAAAATAAATAAATATTGTCAGGACATTTACACACAGCGCCATCTAGTTTTCTTTTGTAAATACATACATACAATACATAGCAACACCCAGACCCCAGAAAAATACAAATGTGAATTACAAATATGTTTTTCCGGTGTGGGATTCGAACCCACGACCCTTCGCGCAGAAAGCAGTTGCGTTACCACTGCGCCAAGCGGTCGTCAAAAAGTTTGAACTCGCTTAATTTTAATACATCCTTATAATGAATGAGACCTTTATACATAAAATCCATGACCTTCGGAGACGGTACCATAGATTATATCGGACTTGTACCGACCAAACCTTTGCAGACTCTTTAGCGACAAACTTTTTATATCTTAATATTTTTTTAAATAAATAAACATGTTTCTTATCACTGTAAATATGAATATTTGGGCACAATTTAGAAGAAAATATTGTTGTGTAAGTTATGAGAGTAAGCTGATGAAGTTTCAAGTGAGTAAATTTGTTAGGCAATTGTTATAATGAAAACTAAAACTACACTACAAATTTACCCGAGTAAAAATATCAAAGGCGTGTATAAAAAGTTGGACAAAATCGTGTAAAACTTACTTTAATAAGTAAATTAAAAGAAGTCAATTTAACGAGTATTAAAGCGTTGCTTTTTATTTCAAAAAATAATTACATTAAATTCATTATCATTGGTAAGTGTTGCCATACAAAACGTAGTCAATAAAAGCACTATTTCATAGGAGTCAATATTGCAAAATTAAACCAAGTAAAAAATCATAATTTATGAAGTCAAAAACAAAAACTTTAACATGTAAATGTGAAGAACAAAAGCGAAATATTTTGCTTATGACTTCGCAATGAATAACTAATTCCTTTAAATATATCTAACTGTTACTGGCCGATTCTCACAAACTTTTTAGTCTCCCAATAGTCTGCAGATATTTTGTTTTGAAGGTTGGAAATTACAAATCTAAAGATTAAAAAGTCATTTCATAGAGTATATATTTTGCACGTAGCAGTAGTTTCACTCGATAAGACTTGTCATTGTCAATCGAATTATAATCTAGTCAAATTGTAAATATATAGGTTTAAAGTAAAGTTATTAAACGCTTCCGTGGCATTTAAACTAAAGATATTTAAAGAAACAATGAAGATTTGGTGATATAGTGACGTCACTTTGCATTCTAGCGAAATGGAGGTACGTTCAGCCTTTGTTGGTTGATTGTTTCATTTCAATAGGATTGACTTTAAGAACTATTTTTTTCATTTTTCTTCTATCTGATGTAAGCCATTTTTATTATTTTTTTAAACTTTTACAACGTTTAACTACCTACTTAATATTCAAATCATTCATGAAAATCATCGTTAATTAAGAGATAAATTTATAAAACAAGAAAATACAGTAAACAGAACAATCATTTTACAAATAAGAATAATAAAAATATTTGTCTTGTCTTGCATATTTTATAAAAAAATACTTTATACCTGAATGAACTAAAATAAACAGTGACTATTATGTAACTTATTGTGAAATGTGCAATGATATTATAGTTAATAGATATGTTATACACCAACAAATCAACCGAGAAAAGTGTTCCGCACACATACATACAAGTCAAAACGATAGAAAAGAGATAAATGATAAAACCAGAAACAAGAAAAAAAGAGATAGTTATGTCAGTTGCGCGTGAATACACCGGCAATCAATCACCTAAAGGTAACACGTCTTAATTAGGATGTTTTTGCGTGTTTAAAATTTTGCCCCTATAACATCTTATGTATTTTAAATATAATATCATTGAACCTGTTTGTTATCTTTACTTTGATAATAAATAATAATTTGTTTTTAGCTACATCCTGTGTGTCCATAATATGTACATATTGTGTAAACTTTCTTTATAAATCTATCAATAAGTCAAAATAGTATTAAAATCCATGCAGCGGTTTTTGAAAGCTAGACAGGCAGATAAACGGTATTAGTTTAAAAACAATTTGTAGTTGTATGTTCACATAAATTTATTTATAAAACGAAGAATGCGATGTCTGGATGGTTAATACGCTTATTAAAAAATAGTTAATCTATGTGGAGATAATTTTAAATTTATTGTAAAATTAATATAAGTATAAGTACATTGTAAATAAATTATTATTGTTTCGTTTAAATATTCCCGTATGTTCCAATTCATCAAACAGAAAACGTCTTAAGCAACGGTGTTCCATAATCTCCCCGAAACTTTTCCATGATTCCTTCAGATTTTTATAATTAACTAGTTGGCCAACGCGACTTCGCCCACGTTGTACCCATCCAACCAAAAACCCTACACCTATTATTTAGATTTTATTGCTTAAGAACTATCCTCGAACATCCAGGATTATTCTTAAAAAAAGAATTATGTAAATCGGTTAAGCTGTTAAAGAGTTATGCGCTTACCAAGATATTTTAGAATTCATTTTTATATTATAGATTTATTTATTGGTCAAGCCAAAGGTCAAGCACTTAGCTTTAACATGTTCATGGAAAGGTGGTCACTCCGTAACTCCGTAGCCCACCATTAATTAAAAAAGAGATCACTCAACTGCTAGAACCATATTTAATTTTAGTAAAAGTAAATCTCGATTTTAATATTTGGATGTCACGGTTACACACACGCTAAACCTAAAAAAGTTTTGTTCACTTTTTTAATTTGAAATTACTATAAATATGGTACATATTAGTATAATTTGAAAGAATTAACGTAATTCCATATATTATACTTATTGCAATGTTATTATATAATAGATATGTTATACCCATAAAAATCAACTGAAAAAAGTGTTCCGCACAGTAGCAACTGCAGCCGCAGCAACATACATACAACTCAATACGATAAAAAGAGATAAATGATAAAACCAACAAGAAAAAATGAAATAGTTTTTTTAGTTGGGCGTGAATGCCCCGGCAACCAATCACTTAAAGATAAAACGTCCTAATTAGGATGTTTTTGCATCTTCAAAAATTTTGCGTATCTTTATACCTTATAACATATCTATTTAATATAATATCATTGACTCATAACATCACAAACTGTACTTTCTAATAGAAGTATGAAAATATAGTTTAAATATCACTAAAATTATATTATATTAATCGTAATCCTACGAATTTTCTTCAGATACAAAAATAATTATGTATTCAGAGCCCATATTTATTGATGCTATTGTAATTTATTCCGAGCAGCATTTCCTAACTTTGTACACAATTACGATTTATGTATGTAAGTAGATTAAATGAAAATAAATGTTTACAAAATTTTGTTTGGTTGTTTTATTCTTGTTTACCCTGGGAGCTAAAATAGAAGGCGTTTTAAGCTTTTATAAGATTGCTAAGCAACGTTGTTTACCTCGGACGCAATAATTAATTAATGGCGTTTTTTGAGATTACTAAACAAAGCTTCAGTTGGTTGCTCATTTAAAGAATATAGTAAGATAGATAGAATATAGTAAGAATATAGTATAACACGCAAAAACCGCGCCTTGACGTGAAGTTGCGGAAACCAGCCCGTGCTACCTATACCTACCTATAGTACATAAAAACTTATTTTTTGACATAGTTTTCAATTTTTAATTTCAGCTATTTCAGTGACAAATACAAGAATAATATAGTTACAATTTCAGGCTTAAATACTATAATTTAATCATTTTTTGGACTCAATTAATAAGCAAATGAGAAATTATTTAAGTTGGAATGTAAGTTAGCTTTATGATGTTTAAATTATTTTTACGGTAAGAAAGGTAATTAAGCAGATGTTTGATCCGGTGGTAGTTGAACGCATTCGCCTAATGACTTAACAATAAAGAGAACCATCACTTACAAATACGGTAAGAAGGTAAGAAAAGTAATATTATGGAATGCTGAAACCTGACTACCATTGATCACACGAAACTTTACTCGTATTTAAGTCATTACTTGACACAGTTGTCTCCCAAAATTGGACTATTTCAAATAAGACCTTGAAGGTTACAATAATTAATTAACATAGAGCTAAAATAGGTATGAATATTCAGTTCACTATTTTTTGTCAACTTTCACTATCAATAAAAAAAAATTGCACTAGGGGGATTGATGGGGACATTTCACAATTTGTTTATAACAATAATAATAATAATAATTTATTTATTCAATCAATACATCATCAATACAATAGATACAATCTAAATTTAATATTCAATACAATTTCAATTCGCAGTGACATTTGTATTGAGTCTGGTGCCTAAATTAGGCTACAAGCCCGTATTTCAGGACACCAGGCCCTCCCGCAGATATTAACAGTTATTAAGACGAAATGAATGTATTTACTTTTATATCTACAGTTAGGTTACATCAGAATTTATATTATAATTAAATTAAATAGAAGTAGGGTTAGTAGCGCGTAATGTAAGTGTAGTGTGTAATGGGAATTATTGTAACCCTCCTTTTATTTTAACTACTTATTTGACTGGACTACAAGATGTTACCACGCTGAACTAAATCTGATCTAAATAAATCTAAATCTAGATCTTAATTGATACCAAGCAACATTAACCTCTTTTTTATTCTATGAAGTGATGAGACGAGCTGGACGCTCTCCTGATGGTAAGAGAAACGCCAGTCCATAACCAATGTAGTACTACCCAAAACTTTGCTCTGGGCAGGGTGCACTACATTGATGCTCCCCACTTGAGGGAACCTACCTGAGGCCGTTATCCGTAAAGGGATCCTTATCTCGGAAGTAAGAACTAACAATACTAATAACTAGATTGTAATGAACTATGTATATTAACACATTACTAACAATTTATTAAATGTATCATATCATATAGAGATAAGGAAAATTAAAAGGCTTTATTAATATTATTATTAACATGAACCTAACAAAACTCCAACCTGGTTGCTCAATTCCAAGTTCTCTCAAATAAAACTTGAATAAATTACTCTCGTTATTACCGCCTGGATAAATAATAAATCAATATTGCTTTTCCGAGCAAGAACCGATGAAATCCCTAATGAGTTTAAATCCTCGTAGTCAAGGAAAAATACTCGCAAAACTTATAAATATTCATAAATGATAGAAAGGAATATCTAAATACATAGCATGTAAAAATAAATAAAAAACACTAGGTTTCTCTTGTAGTTTCTCCTACACTAAATTTAAAGGACTAGCTGGTTATTTTTAAAATCGTTACATCTTTATTTAAGAATCAACATTCAACCTACACACACAATTTTCACCAACTATGCCCGCGACTCCGTCCGCGTGGACATTTTTTCCAGTTAAAAAGTAGCCTATGTTTTATCTCAGGCTCTACACCATCTGTGTACCAAATTTCATTACAATCGGTTCAGCGGTTTAGCCGTGAAAGTGTAAAATTCTACAAAATTTCAGCCCCTCACGCAACCTTTTGGGGTTTGATTTTTTTTAAAGTAGCCTATGTCCTTCCCCAGGCTTTTAGACTATCTCTGTACCAAATTTCGTTCTAATAGGTTCAGTAATTTTAGAGTGATGGAAAGACAGACAGACAGTTACTTTCGCATTTACGAGTATAATATTAGTATGTTTTTTTCATGCATAGGGTGAAGATCAAAGCACTCGGGTTTGCCCACCTAGCTGCGTTGGACAAACATCGTCGCAATATTTGGGACCCTCGACGTAGCTTTCAGCGAAATAGACGTATGAAATTAACAAGAAAATTCAAAAATAAGTTCCTAATTAACCAACTTCAAAAGAGGAGGAGATTCTCAATTCGTCTGTATGTATAATTTTTTTTTATGTATGTTCACCGATATTTTCGTCAATTATAGACGGATTTCAATTTTTTTTTTGTATAGAGTACACTTCTGAAGTGGTCCCATTTTAAGGATATCAGTGTCTGATAATGGGAAACCAGAAATCGAGGGGAACTTTCAAAAATTGTATGGGTGACTAGTGCGTTTATAAGTTTTTCAATAAACATCTTATGTAAACACTTAAACGATATTGTATAGATTGTTGTACCATTTACTTGGTACCGGCTTCAAAATTATAAAATAACTATTAAATCATATGTCTATATGAAATGAAAATGTTTATTACTTTGTGGGAATCAAATTTATTTTTTTCTTTTTAGTTTGAAGTCGGTTTTAATTTTGTTAAAAATTATTTTGTAACTGTTGTTTTGATAAAATTTTCGATAGGTATTGCAATCTCACACGAAAACTTCACAATGAGCTAACCTCAACAGAACAAGTTGCATAAAACCAGAGGTTTTAGTCGGTACTATTAGTCCTATTTTGTTTTTCTTTATAATTTTTTTATATTCTTAAGATTTAGCAACGCATTATTGACCCTTTGTTGTCATTGGAGTTCTGTAGACAGATCGGTCTACTGAGCCCGCTATCACGTAAACAAATTGTCGTTTCTTATCTAAAAAGCAATTAATTTTGTCATTTGGAAAGTTTTAATTTTAGTTCTTGAATATACACTGAACTGTAATGACTTTAATAATTGGTAATTAATATAATGATTACTTTTCAAGTTTTTATTTAGACGGTTTGCTGTACGATAAAGTAAGGTTCAGATTGTTAAGTTTTAATGTATGTAACTAGATATTCAATTTTTGTACAAATTATGTTATAATTCATGGAAATATTAATTATAAAAAACACACACATGTAATGTAAAAGTTACCAAAAGTATATTACTATCAGTAATATAAAAACTCCGGGATGGTAGGGCCATTCCGTTGGGCTGAATTGGACCGGCTCGCCCAGGGTGGTACCACCGTCGCACAGAAAACTGTCGTCACGAATCTTTATCGCTGAACGAAACCTGCGCAGAAGTCAAAAATAAGGTAACGAGGTAACGGCGCGGCGCGCGGGGCGCGTGATCGTCGGGTGCGCGAGCGTTGATTGGTTGTCCCAGTCGTGTTGTCTTTCTCGCACCAGTACGTCAATTACAAGCGCGATTCTACCGATGCGCAGCTATTCTCGTCCAGCGCTGAACATAAATGACGCGTACTATACCCATCGATGGATGATGTATGATTCTTAATTCTCTATGACAATGTAGCCTTGTCCATAGTTCCATTGAAGAAAAAAATGTTTTGACAACCCATTTCTACAGCGAGCTTCGAGTGTTTCATAAGACACTTGGATGGGTAAGTGGTAGTTTTTGTCAACGAGAGATTTTTGAAATTCATTAGCATAATCCGTATTAGTTTGGTGTCAAGATATCTTTATTTTTCTAAGGCATTATAAGTGTGGTGTGGCTTGAGAGAGTTCTTATACATAACTGTCCGATTACATATAGATATGCATATAAAAAATAGACCCTATGCATATCACTAGTAAATAATGTTATTAGTTGTTTAATATTATGTTCTGTTTGAAATTCTATAAATGAATGAAGGCTACCATTTCGGGTTACCAATGTCTAGCCAAAACTAGTTGAAATCACCTTTGGTGTATGAGAGTTATACGTGGTGACTAACAGATACATACAGGTGACTTATGGTCTTACTAAACTAAATAACTAAATCAAATTCACCTTCAAATTTTTTTTTATATTTATCTTAACAACTAGCTGTTGCTCGCGACTTCGTCCCCGTTGATTTGATTTTCCATTAATTCTTCGCTTCTATTACTCGCAGCGTGATGTTATCTAGCCTAAAGCCTTCCTCGATAAATTGTCTATACAATAAAAAAATATTTTTTCAATTCGAACCAGTAGTTCCTGTGATTAGCGCGTTCAAACAAACAAACTCTTCAGCTTTATATATTTAGTAAGTATAGATTGGCACGAAAAATTCTCGCAGTAAAATTGGTCTTATTAGATTATAAGATTATTAGATAAAAACGCCTAAAACTATCTAGTTGTAGGCAATTTTTCATATAAATTAACTTTGACTTTTAACTATTTATATTATTCTTAGTCTTATACATATTTCGATAAAAGGAAAATAATATGACATGTCGGTGGGCGGGCAGAACCTCCCAATTCAAATATTTAATTAACGGTAGAGCACGATTTTTGATCACTATTCATGTTGGTCATTTTGTTTTTAATTATTTTTATTTTAGTTAATGTGAGTGATATTGGTTTCAATTACATACAAAACATAAGAACAGACAACACTGACTAATTAAAAAAATATTCAGGAAGCATTTTATATTATGTAAATTGCTTTATTGAAGTATTAGAATAGTATGTATTTAAGCAACTCAAATAAATTATGTATTGTTCTATGACTGAATATAATGTATTACGTATACAATTTTGTTTAAAAATTTTGCGAGCCTTTCTTTTGGTTACTTTAAAATCAGCTTATAATACCTTCGACATAAGAATATTCATTAAAAATAGATACATCAGTTATTAATCTTACAAAATATGGCCTACATTTTACATACATTAGCAGATCCCACGAGAAGAAAAACATATATTTATTTAATATCTCGAACGAAACTCTTCGGAACTAATAATTCATAGTACAGTAATTCCCATCGACACAAGGGGTGGTACACAGATAATTAATACACGCCTACCGGGCATCGAACTCGCGACCCGCCGACCTGTGCCTATAATTGATATAGTTTTAAATTGTTTCGACGATTTATATGTTTGTATGTACGTTTTTTGGGCGATCAGTAACTCGAGTTTTAAAAACGTCGAAGATAATATTTTTTTATAATAATATTGAATAGTGCTAAAACCAAAGCGGTATTTATTTTCATCATGCCTATTATCTTTATTATTATCTTATCTTTCTCTTGTTGTATTTCTTTTTTTTATTAATAGGTAATACTTACTTGAGCTAAAATACAAACTCTTTTACTTAAAAAAAATATTTTATCTATTTTCTAAAATGTTTTTTAAACTGGTATTATTAATTATTTTATTTTATTGATTAATAATACGTTATAAACTCTAAGACTATATAATTGAATCTAGAGAAGTAAATAATTTAGTCCTTATAATTAGTATTACTCATTTATTACTAGACTTCTAGCGTTCTCTATAGGATGTAATTAAAGCCATCGTTATGAATTACAACTGACTATCTGTTTTTAATAGAATTCATATTATTACCGCAACTAGTTTAAATTTTATTTTTGGACATTGCATTTAGCAACTATCAAAGTTCCTTGCCGGTTCTTCTTTCAAGAAACATGTGCTTTTCGAACCTTTGGTAGGTTGCCATATTTATTTCGTAATACTGTAACGATTCAAAAATGTTACTATATGTGGCCTAGTTAATACATCAGACTTTTACCTGCGACGTAAGATTCCACAATATTTTAATAAAATATTGATATATGGTAGAAACGTATGGTATAGATAAATTGGCCCGCTTCGAACCAGGATAGAAACCTTCCTATAGAAAGCTGGTATTACTTAGCATCTGGTAACACATAATATTCTTCGTTTGTGATTTTGTATGCTTCTCCTTAACTAAACGAACTGAATGATCAAATTTTAAACATCCTTTAGAAATTGAAAGATGACAGGCAACATCGCGTATTGCAAATCTATTAAATATATATTTTTTAAGTAAAGTAATAAACAAACAAACAAACAAAGTTAGAGTTGGTCGGAATCGAACCCGCTACCGTGCAATTTCGCGAAACCGCAACAAAACGACACGGGATTACAGACGGCGCCGGGTAATGGAATAGTGTTGTGCTGTTCCATTATCCTAAATGAAATATTATCCTTAATAAAATTTCTTAGGAGTCGATACTCCTAAGAAATTTTATTAAGTTTATGTTAGGTATAAGCGTGGAGGAGTTTACGAAGGTGTGCGTCACCATTATCCACTGCAAGACGAAATACAGCGAGGTTGTAATCGACAAAACCCTGTGTTTCCCTGATGTCCAAAAATATTACTTGTGTTTTGCTCTGTTGATTTTAAAAATCAAGGACAAACATACGACCATATCACATCAACATCAGTACTATATAATGATTTATCTATCACGAGAAAGTGAATCCCCAAAATGTGTTGTTAAATGCATAGCTCGATAATAGCCGAACCGATTTCAAAAAATCTTTAAGGGTAGGTACAGCTAAGATAGGTAGTGTGAACAAAAGCGCGTCGGGCCAGCTAGTAAAAACACAATATAGCTATTTACAAATCTAATGTACCTAATAAGGGCCGAAATATCGATATATCGATACATATCATATCGATACCACCACCTCACTATCGGCACAGATAATTCCGCACAACGTTATCATTTGCCTACTTGACTAAACTGAATTACTTTTATTATTACATAATAACGTCAATAATTGGACGCTCGGCTTCTGTTCTGACAATCTGTTTTACCGAGATTGTAACATCATTGTTAAGGGTAAGTTATGGATTTAAATTTAATCCAAATGTAAGATGATAGAGAAACAGTCATCATTAAAAAAATCCGTACAGGTTCTTAGTATTATTTTCATAGATTCTCTTATGGATAGGGCGTCTTCCTCGGGGGAGAAGGAGGCGGTTACTCGCACGGAATTGTGTCACTACTGACTCATGCGCACCGGTGTTCATCCGAGCACAAACGCAGACGGACTCGCGAGAACGCATTAGCAGTAATTCGTAGTAAGCCAATATGAAAAATAAATCTATTGATCCAAAGAAATAAAAGTAAAAAAGTAGTAAAATACATAACAGTTGAGGTGTAGTTAATTAATGAATTGTTTGTAGACATTACTTAAAAAAATTGTATGCAATTTAAAAAGGTAAATGACTGCTAGTACTATATTTAAGATATTACCATTATTAATATATATTTACCATAATTGAGAACGTTATATTACAATACTTATGGAAATCGAGACTATCTGTGTAGATTAAAATTAAAAAATAAATAAATAGGGGTAAGACATCGCCTTAAATTGATTCTAGATTCTAGATTAATATAAAGAGGTCGTGATGGATCCTTCCCATTATATTTATATCCTGTATGACTTGGCATTTGTTTACTTAGTTATTGTTTTGTATGTTTGATTATTAAGATAGGTATAATAACTCAATAAGAATTCAAACTATACCGATATAGTCCCTAACTAGTGAATATAATTTAAAAAATAATTTCAACAATAAAAAGCCGGATAATTTTTGAATAAAATTGAAGTTATAACTGTAAAATATCCGAAAACCGCACGCAGGATACTACAACTAAACCAATAACATTTTATTCTTAAAAGATTTTTTTACAAAAGAACGTTGCCATGGTTATTAATGTTAATGAAATATGTTCTACGTTTCTGTGTGCATGGGTCAAGTTAAACTGGTTAAACGAATTCGTAATTATTTCATCTGTAATTCAATTTGTTAATAAAAAATAACAGTATCAATGCCAGCTATAAATCTGTATGACTAGCCGTGAGCTATTACAAGCTTTCAATGCAATCAATTAGCAGGTGATTTATTTGGATCGATTACTGAGATACATTCGCGTTATAAATTCATAATTGTTACGGGCATTTGTGAGCTTCACGATTTTTTTGAGGCTAGGGCTGGCAGATTTAAGTTTTTTATAGCGTTAAAGAATTAATAGCTATACACGTTTATTTAAGACCCATGCATAGCTCTTGAACCGATGTGGTACATTCAATTTTATGTCATATCTAATGACGTCATCTAATGAGAGATGTCATTGCATTTTCACTACGGTGAAAGTGTTTAAGCGTATTGGTGTATTGTTTATGTTTATTTTACTAAGCTGCTAATACATTTGATAGATTTAGCTTTTATATCTCTAGTAAAGTTCGTGGTAGGTGGGATTTCTCAGTCTTTTAACAAAAATTATATAACTAAAATATCTACGACATACGAATGGACAATTATTACAATTGTATTAATTTGTCAGAATCGGTCATCAGTAACTAGTTAGGCTCTAAGGTGAAATACATACAAAGCAAAATAAACTATGAATGTAATTTTAACAGTTTTCTAGTAAGTAGCAACCCTAACAGACCACCCGATGTGCACTCATTATTGGAGACATAGTCCGAGAGTCTTTATTGTTAATGTAATGGTTCCGAAGACACGATCTGACCGTTCTTGACTGAACTTCACTTTCATAAGCACAATTAGCAAATTAACCTCTGAACCGTAGTAAGTCTTAACATATTATATAAATTACGTGTCACGTTGTGTGTCCGCGATTGACTCTTATGGCCGAATACTGAAACGCATGTTAAATATTTAAGGCCACAATACGGGGTAAAGCACCTCCTTAACTACTAAATGGTATTCTTAACATCGATGATAGTAGCGCCATTAAAAGATAAGCAGGTCCTTTTCACAGACGTACTAATTATCTCCTTACGGCAAAATTGGTATACTGAAAAGTCTC
>DWAJ01002961.1:0-15929 GCA_018238005.1 Eurema mandarina
ATATTGATGTCGAACAGTTCCTTTAACTGTATAAAAAATTTCGTAGGCACAGTCAACTAACCAACAAAGAAAATTTGTTTAAATTACAAATCATCTTACCATTAAAATAGGATATAAAAGTTTGGTTCGTAAAAAAATTAAGATCTTTCAACGAAAATTTTCCTTCTTTAGTCAATGAAAAAAGGGTTAGTTCAAACCAACGAAATATCTTGTATGTTAAAATGTTTCTTACGTTGATTGTGTGAACATACCATTTGAAATCTTTGAAAAATCAAAACGGAAATAAATATGTATTTAAATATAAGCAATAGATATTTGAATCAGTTATAGTTACAAATTGTAGTAATCCTAATTCCTATTGAAATTACTAATTGATTATACCTACCTTTATTATTACGTCTTGTTTTTTAGCACATACTTTAAATCTTATTAATGAAATTAAAGTATAAAATTGGTTTAAAACTCACTAGACTATGAAATATAAAGTTTTGCCCTTCGATAACATTCTTGTGTCTTCAATATACTTAGTTGCAATTATACTGATCAAAGCTAAAACAACTAGAACATATTTTATGAAGAATTTTGTTGTCTTAAAGCAATTGGAAAAATACTCTACTTCAATTACATATTAATATGGATATTTTTTTTGGAATTTCAGAATTGTTTTGATACTTTTACCCTGATATCATAATAATTGAGTTAGTCGAGAATTTTTTAAAGCAGAAAAAATATATTTTTAAGCTTAACTTTAATTTTAATGTATAAGATAAATAATAAGAATATAACAAAATATTTTAAATCAACATAGAATTCTATAAAGTATGTAACATAAATGGAACCCATTTAGCGTCGCAGTGATTTATTAATGGGCCCATGAGATCTATCTTATTTTACCTAGAAAGTATGTCAGCGGATAGAATAAGAAAACGTCCATTATAGACGTATACGTCATAACTCGTATTTTGTATCTTTAACCCAAGAACTTTTCTAATTTATAAAGTAAAAAATAGAAAAACTAATATAGTAGAGCTTTCTGTATGCACGCTGTTGATATAAATAAACCTATTCCGTGCGGAAGTGTTTTTCACAAACTTTTGTGCCAGCGTCAAACAAAGATTTAGTCCTTACATTTTGTATCCTCTCGGACACCATACGCCATACGCAAAATGCTGCGCAGTTTGGCGGAATGTGAAAACTGTTATATTGTTTAGATTTAATGAAAAATATTAAATAAAAAAAAATATTTATATGGTGCCTGTGCGGCATCGTCCGCACGGAAACGGTTAATAAAAAAACTTTCAGTTACAAATAACAAGATGCTTTTGGTTTAAGTAACACATTGAAAACTTAAAGTATATTTTTCCATGAAATTCTAGTTAAGGATACAGATCGTTACTATTAAATAAAATTTAATCTTACGCTTGTTGCAAATCTTGTTTGCTCTGCATTAATAGCGATAGTCCAGTTTTTGACGTCCGTTTCATTGGCACTTCTTCTAGTTCTCGGTTCAGCATGTGATCTGTAATTATATAATCTGTAATAGTGTAATATTGTCTGTAGTTTTTGTAGCCCGAGCGTTTTTAGAAACTAATTTGTGACTTGATTCTAAACGAAGAATACCGGTTTAAGATGTAAAATGTTACTCATAGTGATGAGGCTTTTAAATCGCTAAAGTAATATTAGTTTTGTTATTAAATTCAGTAATACAATATCCTAAAAGGTAGTATTGTTACATTAAGCAAATTTTCTATCTTTACATACAACTAACTGACCCGTGTCCACTTCGTTGGGCATATTGTTATTTATCCCTTATTATTTTTGTAACTTTAATATAAAAGTTAGACATATGCTGTCGTTAACTGCTTTGTAGCCGTTTTGAAGCTCCACATTTTTTCTATAGAACTCAAAAATATACCTTTCATAGTTAAATTTGTTCGTAAGGAACGTTTTTTCTCCGATTCACTTTGTAAAACGGACTACCACGTAAAAGCCTTTTTATTTTTCGATTTTAAATAAAGCGTATGAAACTAAGCAATAATGTGGCTTTCTATTGGTGAAAGAATTTTTAAAATCGGTTCAGTAGATACCGAGATTACCCCTTACAATTTAACGAACACACAAACTTTACCACTTTAAGTATAGATAACGCGTTGTTATAATTGTCAGGTAAACAAAATATGTAATTCAAAATACTTACGTTTAAATATGTTAGCAGTTCTTTTTATATAATTCTGTAATGCAGGTAGCTCTGGATACAATTGAAGTGGAGTGCGAAAATCTTAAATGTAATTGTTACAATTTTAGTAAATTTTAGAGGTTTCCTTTTTCGCTTAAATATTTATTATTTTGTTGATTTATTTATTTTTATGATGATGGTCTAGAGCCTGGGGAAAGCAAACACAGGCTGCTTTTTTTTAAATCAACCCTCAAAAGGTTGCGCGAGGGGTTGAAACTTTTTATAATTTTACGCTTTCAAGGCCAAACCGGTGAACCGATTGTAATGAAATTGGTACACAGATGATCTAGAAACTGATATAAAACATAACTGAAAAAAGGGTTATAAGGGGGGAAGGAGGGGTTCAAAGTTTATATGAAAGTCCACGCGGACGGGGTCGCGGGCAACAGCTAGTATTACTTAAACCAACATTTTAATCTTATTTCAATATAATATTTTATATTCAAAATAAAGGGTTCGTGAAATTTGCATACAAGCAAATTTTATTTGATGCGTAGCTTAGATTTACGAATTGGACAAACTTACATATCATTCGATCCTCAAATGGCAATACTAAAACTGTTCCTTCAGACTTTGTCCGTAAATAATCTGTAAGATAAAAGAACACTCTTACTTTTTTTTTATTTACACACACTAAAAAGTAAATAAATCATCATAGATTATATAAATTTAAAACTAAAAACTATTCACTTTCATTAAAAAATTTATGGCGAAAAACAAGATAGATAATATTGATCTTATGTACATACAACGTCACTAATATTCTTAATTACGTTAACCGTTTCTATAAATACTTAGAACGCACTTGAGTGCGTTTCTATTAAGTAAGTACCTATTTATAGATTATTTAGTTAAAACCCTAAAAAGCTAGGAAGTTCTAGCTAAACTATAGATGTGGTAAAATCAAAGTAATTGTTATTTCTTAAACTCCATAAAATAAATACCACTGTTCCTTAAAATATTAATTAGAAATTAATAATTTACTAGGTTTAGGTATTTGTACCTAAACCGTTTTGCTTTGGCAAAACGGTAAACCTTTTAGAGAACGGTAATAACTACCTATTCAACATAAACGGTAATTGCTTTTAAATTAACAGTCGATTCGTCAAAAATAAAATATTAACGAAATAGAATAACATTTTATTGGAATTAATATAACGGCTCTAAAAGGTATCTTTGATTACCTGAGCTTTTTAACGCCAGAGAGCAAGACAAAAGGCCTTCGCAATGGGATTTGAACCTTAATTAAAAGCTCATATTGATGAAAATTAATTGAAAGCCATGTAATTAATATTAATTCATCTTGAGATCTCAAAATGGACTGTAAAAGGTACTGTAATTTAATAAAAATATCAAATGATATAATTAATGATAATTAAGAGGGAATATGCATGAACGTTTACTTTTTAATTATTATATTTATGTTTATTTTCAACGTTCATATTTGAGAAAAAAAACTATGATTTTGAAAACTTTATATATCTACTTAAAGACTATTTTTAATATCATATATAAATTCTAATTTCTAATTTAATTTCTAATTTCTACAATCACCAATTACAATATTTCTTAACAATTGATATTATTAAGAGCAATATTAATAAGAACAATATTTAGAACATAGATCTCAATAGATATTGTTCATTTTCATCAGGTTATGCATGTTATGTTTTTTATCTAATGCTTCCATCAAGAAATTGAATTTAAGAAGTTGAAAACTAAAATAAATATCTGAATATAGAAAGAATATAGAGACATAAATGTTATTATCGTACCTTTATAATAATTGAATCCATCTTTACCCAAATCAGAGCTTCTGACTGTAAGTACGGTAGCAAACAATAACAATGATATGAATGTTTCTCGCATTTTGTATATGAAGAGTGATGAGAGTCTCTCGTACGTATAACTGAGGGGATGAAATGGCCGACCGTTTATATAACTATGGGAGGGCCGAACGTTCGTAGCTAGAAGCTTTTTCCTTAGAAGCTGGTTCGATTCCGCGCAAAACAATTTTTCTGTACGGTAAAACATTTTGCGTTTTCTTCTTCGGTATCTTAAATTATTTAAAATCAATAAAAGCACGAGGCATAATCATGATTGTGTATATTTTTCTTAAGGAAGGTAGTCAGAAATTGGTAAGACAGAGTACATACGATCCTTTGTCACTATACATTTTCTTTTCTTTCCTTTACCACCTCATAAAGTATACTGAGTCTCTGAGAGAATTTTATCTAATTCGATAGGGAAAACGAAATACATTCATATAAATAATAATATCTAAAAATAACATATGTATAGGTAACGCAAAATAAAACATTCGAATATAAAACCGAAACTAAAATGAACAAACAGTCTATATCTATCTTTAAAGCATTCAATTAATTCAACAAAAACAAATAAACAGCGCATCGCAATAACGTAAAACAAAATTCACCTTTCACATTCCATATTTAAACAAACATGGTAACTGAAAAATAATAAATAAAAGTGAAGCTATTCCAGTGGAGAATATTATAAATTACATAGAAATATCGTGGAAAGTATTAGTCTGAGCGTTGCATGCGACGTTTTCCCCGTGGGTGGTTCATGCAAATGACATGGATAGCTTGGCCGTACACAAGCAAACCTCTGGAATACTTCAATGTTATCTTTACCTGCTACGTTTGCGTAACAAATGCATTTAGAATAGCGTATTTAATAATTCCTTTGATATAAAGCTTGCATTTGCATGTTGAATTGTACAATGTTGATAGTGGTTTTTCTTACAATTTATCTGTTATTTCAGAAAACATATTTTTCTATATTATTCCATGTGTGTTACAGGAGTCGTAAGAAATATGTGTACCTAACCAGCGACAAAGAAAAGGATTAGAAACTTTCATAGTTTAAGATTTATTTCTTCGATCTCATACTTAAATATGTGTATAACAACCTTATTCGAAAGTATGAACAAAACTTATGTACAATTCCTTTTCAGTTATATATTTAATAATACCTTTCCATCAAATTAGTCTACCAATTAAATCAAAAAACTCACTCCTAACCACTTCGATCACCGTACCGTCTAGTACTCCAGTCCAAGCATAGCAAGAACAAAGGTTCTCATTTCGGAACTTGCAGTGAATATTCGCATTTCTGAAGGCACTTGAAGCGAAGCCTTTCAACAAAATGAGCGTCGCACTCTCACCTCGACAATGCACTGTAACTCGTGAAAAGCGTTTTTACCAAAACCTTTAAACCTAAAAAGAGGAATTGGAGCAGCCAAATACCGGCTCCGCAAGCTTTGTAGGAAAATGTTTATGAGCTTGTAGTGTCGCGTTTTGTTATTTTTCAACTACTGCACATACATTTAAAATTACTTTACAAACATTATATGTATTACAACATTTAAAGTTTCATAACACACGGAACTAAAGACGATAATATTTCGATTTCCGACCACATACTTTTGTATACATTATCTTTATTTGTAGAAAGATGCCCATAAAGGCATGGGCATATTTCTACAACTAAAGGCAACAAATGATAGATATATGTTATTACTAACTGTGTCCCGCGGATTTCCCGTGGTAATACTGGGATGTAAGCTATCCTATCTTTTTAGTTGGATCAAACTGCACACGGTGTGCCAGTTTAAAATAAAAACCACGTGGCACGTAATTTATATATACCTATATTAAGATTATCTTTATCTTGGTCTTAACTCCTATATAATATTATATCATTACATACTGAGCTAAGACCCTAACCTATACTAAGTCTTAGCGTAAGCCTTCATTATAGGTTAAAGTAAATATTACGTATAATACATTGCTACAGTAAACTTACCTACCCAGCACCACCTAAGGGCTAAAGCGATCACGCTCGAATGTGCACAATACTATGACAATTGGTTCCATCGGTAAATGTAATCGTCTCAAGTAGGCTTAAGTACGATCCCATTCAATAGATATTGCGTCCAATTTAAATTTTCGCACAAACCGAATTTACATTTCTATTATTTGACGTAGGTAGGTACTATTTTATAATTTCTACCCTCTGATTCTTTCGTGTTATTGTGTTAGATTAATAATATTAATTAAGATCTTTTATTATATAATGAATGTCTAAATAGATAATACCTAATACCTATAAGGTGTAAAAAAAGTAGAAAAGAATCTAATGTACCTAAATAATAAAACTCATTTTGATAATCCGCCATAGACAAATTTATCCGATATGAAAACTTCCTTTTTCATATATAAAATTGCAACACTGACAAAAGCGCTTAATGAGTTCAATTTGAACGAACATCAATTTCCTTTAAACAAGCACCCATCACTAATTTAACAAATTTAACAAAGATCGTTTAATATAATAATAAAAATTGCTTTTGTATTTATATCAGTACAGAATAACACAAATTCTTCACAAGAACCAATTTAATTCCATTTATTCTGTTGCGACACAATAATTCAATCTTGCCTCTTAGCTAAATTGAAAAAATACGAACGAATAATAAACAATAATTTTCCATAATTACAGTGAGACTGTGGAAATAATAATTAATCCAAGCAAGCAACACCTGTCTCTTCACTTATTATAATGAAGGTCAGAAGCTTTAAATTTACGATTAAGGCTAGAGCTATAAGTAGGTATACGGCGACTCCGAGACGAATAGGATCTTATTGTTTTGAACAAATATTTATTTGAATTAAACTTGAAAAATATATTTTTTGGGTATTTAATAATAATGTGTCTGTACATAAGGCTTAAGAAATCATTTGTTGTAGCTACAACACCTCGATATAGTTAGTATATAGACTAATGACATATAAAGAAGCATGTTATTTGGATGAGTCGAATTTCCAAAATTCTTTACAAATAGAAACCACATATTGGTAAGTGTCGTAGACCATTTGTGTCCTTTCATTATTGCCAAGTAACGGAATAAGTGAGTAAAACTATATGTTACAGCTAGATTTAAAAAAAACAATAGTTTTTTATTATGATGTAATTTAATAATAATATATGAATCTAATATTATCTTAATCCAAATTTACACTACATTAATTTAAAAAATGACCTTACTTAAAATCCCAGACAAAAATATGTTCAGTAATAGAAAAATAAAGCTCTGTTTAAATCACAATCAGCGGTGGTCTGTAACAGAAAGTAACGTACCCTTCTGTCGACATTATCACACTTTACGTGGCTACGTGACCCGTCGAATTGTTAACTCTGTTGTGTATTACTTTGCTATTACTGTTGCTCTAATCTTGTTAAATACGATTTATTATCTACACGTAAAAATAGTTTTTAATGTAGCGTTTTGTCATAGGTAAAGCTTTTAACTGTTTTATGCTGTGCTTTGAGTTGACAACGAAGGTAGGTTTTGTTTGGGCATACCATATTGTTTATAAATGTAATTTTATAACTACTTCTACAATTGACATTCACAAATTATTAAAATTATTAGATAATAAACCATGGCATCAACCTCAGCTAACAACCAGGGGTTATTTGTTGGCAAATAGGCTTTTGTTCACTATTGAAGTCTTTTCAAAGGTATTTTTTTAAACATTAGCAGTATTACATTTTCGTAACAAACATTAATCTTTTATTCATAACATAATGATTCTCAAAAGCTACATGCATTAAATTCTTTGAAATTTTAATTTAATTCTTTTAATTTAAACCAGCTCCAACTTCAATGTCGACCCTAAAAACCGGCTGTAGGTACATTTATTTATCGCCTATTGACTAAACCCGTGAGCCCGTAACAATAAAATATTCGCTTAACCTCGCCGAGTCTCGGTAAGGCCAGCTCGAAACCCGATTCAGATAACCGAATTGATTGAATGGGCTATCGTTAGATTCGTATTAATCCTCCAGGTGTCATTAGCCAGTAAACGACCTTCCCGATCGAGGCAATATAGAGGCCGTTTTGTGACGTAAAAAATTAAGACTCAAAATGTTGAGGATTTGCATTGAAATGTATCGCTGAAGTATGGACAAGATTGTTTCTAATAAATTCTTTACTTATATGTAACTAGATATGCTCTGCGCTTTAACCCGCGTAGTTCTCGTTCTCGGGGCAATACCGGGCTAAAAAGTGTCCTATGTGTAATACACATACTGGATAACCAGGGTATCACCTATCTACATACCAAATTTCAACTAAATCGGTCCAGCCATTTTTGCCTAAAATAATAAGAAACATACATCCATACATACATTCTCAAAAACTTTCATATTTATAATATTAGTAGGACTAGCGATCAGTCCCGGCTTCGTACACATGCATGTATTATATAAACCTAGCTCTTGGATCGCAGTCAGACAAAAGAAAGCGACTATTTAGACTATGTAATGATGAATTTGACGAGTGTTTCTTTAACTTGCTAACATTTGAAACAACAGCTGTGATTTAAAATTTATATTTTTATGTTTTTATTCATTAGGAGTGCTCCAGGCTATTTATCAGTACCATACCATGACGGTAAATAAATAATGTATGGGACAAGTGTGTTACAGAAAATGGTTTAATTTGTTAGTATAAGAAATAAAAATGGAGGAATAGCGTAATAGTTTAATTTAAAAATATCATTTCATATTATGCTTATCAAATATTGTACCTAATTATGCGTTTAATCTACATAAGCAAATACAACTTTCAATCAATGTGATGGCTTATCTCATATACAAAAACAACAAGACAATACTGTCGGTACATCATTAATCTCTTATAACTAATTTTCATATAAATCAGTATAACCTGAAAAATTAAATAATATAGAGATTACCTTCAAGGAAAATACAGATGCCGAAAATACTGTTAGTTTACAATATTTGTGCTAAATCGACAGAACCTTAAAGAATCAATATTAGCAGGTACAATTACACCTCAGATCTTAATATGTATTATAATGCCATAAATACAATAGGTACACAGCGTGAAACATTGCATATCGATTGTTGGAAAGAGAGCGAAAGCTTATTCTGGCTGCATAGAGCGTTATCTCTTTCGCACACTCACTTTGTGACATTCAACATTTGCCTTTCGCCTTTACCGTACGATGGTAAGAGATATCGCACTATAAAGCCTATTTTAACCGAAGATGTCTGTCCTACAACATATATGCAATATTACTTACCGCGTTAAAATATAGATTAAAATAACTTCATACAATAGCTTTAAATAAACTTAATCAGAATAGTATGTCTTACAGCAATTCCATACCTACTAAGCGAGGAACAAATCTCAAGGCAAAATTCTAATAGTCATTAATTTTAACTTATTCAACAAAGCGAATATACATATTTTATTCAGAGTATTACAGAGGAAAGCTATTAAAATATCTTAAAAAACGAAATTCGCTTGTGGAACTGCAGGCTCCAGCCTATTTTCAATTATTATATATGTATATAAGTAAAAATTATAAATATAGTATTTAGTTTAAGTTTTGCATACAAAACTTAAAACTTCGCTCCTTTAGAATTTTATTAACTACATATTAGTTTGTGCAACTTAAATTTTACATAGTACATTGTACAACAGATAATTAATTACTAATGAGCTTTGCTTTTTTAAACACCATGAATTTAGTACATTTGAAGGTAAACTTTCCTCAAATCATTCATGATTATATGAATTCTTGGAACACAAATTGGAATAAGTACAATGAACGAACGAACATTTTACTTTCTAAAACAATATAACATTTATGTATTTTAATTATGAATTAATTAATTATGTGTGTACAAAAAGCACGGCAGTGAATAAACAATGTTAATACTTTACAGAGATCATGAAAATTATTGTCTTTAATACTTGTGACATTTTTTTTCATTATTGTTTTGTTTTTCAAGACAATTCATAATGGTCTTAATCTTATTCATCTTTTAATCAATTTAATTTTATACATAATATTGTGCAAATAAATAAATACTGTAGTTTTCGCAGGCACTTATTATAATCGCTTTTATTATTTCATAGCTACCTATATCCTAATAAAAAGTAAAAGTAAACGAATAAAAAAAACCGTAAAATTATTGACTTATTCAAAGGCAGATGTTTGTGCGAATCACAGTATCTCGTAAATAAATTTGAGAAATTAATTATAACCATGTAAATAATTGAGTATTTCTAGACTATTCTACGAGTTAATAATAATTAATACTTCTTATAATATCATTAATTATGTAAAAATATAATATAGTTTATTGTCGGCCATTATTCTCCCGGCGCTCGATGCGCGACCAAATACCGCTACATCCCTTACTATAAAAATACTCCCAAATACTTATTTTATAGGATGGCAATATTTTAAAGGCATTAGGAATTGAATTTTTCAGCTTGTGTAATTATATAAAGAAATGAATGTCTACTTAGTACATTGGCGTATAAAGCGGAGTTTAAAACAGAATTATTTAATAAAGGGATATTTCAAGGTTTTTGTAATCTATTGGAAATTCAAAATGGGAAACAGATAATTATATCTGTGATGATGAAACCATCTTATACAATTGATTTTCATCACAAGTCAAAACAGATTCATATTATTCGACAATATTTCCAAAAAATAGTGATTTTAATGGGGCACATTCCTTTCGATTCTATCTAAACCATTCTTAAAAAAATAAGGCCTTTTACGCCAATGACTTAGTTCTCACTATGAACATACTAGAATTAGCTAACATTTTGAATTAGTTTTCCTGTCATGTTTTATTTCATCACACAATAAGTCCACGTCTGCAACAAAAGCTTTAACAAAAAATATGATCCATTTGAATATACTAGCAGAACGTTACGCCAATATTAATTTTCTATATAATAATTTTCAGTAAATTCATCTCACAGCTCCCTATATAAGTTGGACATCATTTGAACACATTATATTATGCACGATTAACAATTCTGTATATAGGCAATATCACTTGTATCAACAATGATTAACATTTACATTTTAAACAGGGACAGTGAAGTGTTAGCCAAGACAGGAGATTCTAGAAGATTCGATTCATAGGGATAGTAAGATCAATGAAAACATTTTATAAGAATAATAGAATGAACGAGAATAATCTGCAGAATTTAGTTAGTAATGAACTTACTCATTACGAATGTTATGTATGCAATCATACGTGTGTGTAAAAGTAAGTCTCGTTTATAACTATATAGTTATAAATTATTAAAAATTTCAAAGCTTTAGACGTGTGTGCTTTAGCTGAATGAAATAATGTATCTTTCTATTATTTAACGTATTATTTAACCGATGCTAAACTGACATTTGAACCATTCATAATTAGATTCCCGCCAAATTCCACAGATTATATCGAAACACGAAATGTTATAAAAGCGCCATCTACATATCTACGGGGGAACTAGGACAGGAGTAGGAGTGCGAGTGGGAGTAGAGCGGCAGGTAGAGGTCGCGCGCGTGTGGCGAGTGACGTCACACGGCGGCGGGAGAGGCTGACTGTCAGTGCCACTTTGACTTTTGAGCGAAAATGTCGGCGCGGAGGTTCTGCGCGAAACAGATGCCGAGGATCTTGGGGGAGAAATGTTTTATTAGAAAACAGTGCAAAATTTTGAAGCAAAAAAATATACTTTATAAACTTTACACAAATGCAACCAATTAAATACAATTGGTATAACCATATTAATGCATCTCATTTTTATTTGGATTTCGTGTCCTAAAGATATTGGACATCATATTCTTTATATAGTTTTTACGATGAATATAAATTTATTATAGAATGATTAAGTAGATATGTGAAACTCAAAGCCACTATATAAAATTAATAATAATAATGAACAATAAAAAACTGAAACTGCATCGGTACTTTTAAGCAATTTCAAAATTTAAATATTTCTATTATACAAGCATGCAAACAAAATTATTAATAAATAATTAAAAGCTAAACTTACTTGTGCAAAAGCGGTACAAACTGCAGAAGTGGCAACTATCAACAGATTGTGGTCAAACCACTCTTCGGCGGCTTCTAAACAGCCCTTGTCATATATAATCTTAGCAATGTCAAAACTCTATAACAATGAAAAAAAAAAGTTTAAGCATTGAAAATAAAATACCCTAAATACTTAGAAGCATACGCTTTACGGTCACGTATAGCGAAATGGTGAAATATGCACATATACATTGCCTCTGGATGGATAAAATAAAAAAAAAACTATATACAGTCAAACCTTTGTTCAACAATGTTACCCGCATAAAAAACCCCTATAAAAAAGTTTTCATTAAATCGCTGGTTTGTAATCAAACCCTTTCACCCTTTAAAATTTGAAGCCATACATCCTCCAATTTAAACCACTTAAGACTTTGATATCCATCTAGAGGCAAGGACATAGCGTATAATCAAAAAAACAGTGCGTAGATTGGTCAAGAACCTGTAGGGCTATAGGGCCCAGCACGGACGCCAGAACGGGCGCGAAATTCCGCTGGAGCCAGTCCTCGCCGGCCACCAGGCAACCACGCTCATGAATCACACGATCGCTTAATTGCTATACAACATACTATTCTCAATATTTGGCCCAAACTCTATCCACATATGAAGACATTTGGAATATTGTTTGCTTGATTTGATTATTTTTTGCCTATTCAGCTAAATCCATTCGGTAGTTTTTGCGTACACCAGCAACAAATATACTTATACTAGTGCCCGCGACTTCGCCCGCGTAGAAAAGTGACTTTGGGTAGCGTTTTTGAAAAAGCCCAACCCGCGCCAACAAACGTTCAACGTGATTCTTTAAATTGCCATAACTTTTTTTATTTTTCAACCGATTGACATGAATTAAAGACTAAATGTTAAGTTAAGCTTACGACAATATATCATTGAAAACCCCATCTAGATAGGATAAGCCGTTTCTGAGATTAGCGTGCACAAACAGACAAACAGACAAAAATTCCAAAAATCATTGTTTTGGGTTCTATTGCGTTAATAAAGTTCTCCTATAATATTTTTTCTCATATATCTTCCATGTACAGACAGCGACTCGTTACGTTTTTATTATATGTATAGATAATATATTCTTATAAACCTTCGCTTTTAAAATATTAGTAGGAAATATAATGTTTGGATGGCTAAATATAGCCAGGTATATGTGGCAGGAAATCGTATAGGGCTATAGATTTCAGTCTTTGCTCGCCAATAAACCGCAACCACGTTCGTGTATCACTCGCTAGTTCAGGTGTTATTTACTTCTAAGATTATATTATATCCCTAATGTTTTATTTACGACTGCACTATAATTATTTACTCTTTACACAAAGTATGAAATCAGCCTGCTAGACTCCAACCAAAAATATAATACCATACCTAAGCTGCATTTCGTTAGGACAAACAAACATTGATTCCCATTTAATTACTAAGTATTCATTAATCTTAAATTATTATGCATCTAAGCTGAGTTAACATTTTTCAAAAGAATAAAAACCTCATGTGAATTCAAACACCTTCTATAAAGCAAGTACCTTTTTTTATATAAAAACGGGCAAACAAGCAGGAGGGGTACCTGATCGTAAGTAACCACCTCCACCCATTTAGCTTTAAAAATATTACAGACATCTAAGATGAGTAGAAAAAAATCTATATCTATGGACTAGGGTTCTGTAAAAATTCCTAAAATTATATTATAATATCTTTTTTCTATTATTTACCATTCCAACGCATGTAAGTGTATGTAGGTATTAATAAATTGTAGTGTGCGTGTATGTGGTTTGTGTGTGTGTATGTGATTTCAAATAGAAATACAGGCAATACTCACATAAGTAGGCTTCCTAACATCGTAACCGCACTGCTTGTTCCGTATGATGTCCTGCGGCTTGTTGCGGCAGCAGCTGAAGGGCACGCCGCACGCCTCGCGCGACCCCACGGCGCCGCTCGAGCAGTTGAAGTAGGCGTTACGGTCCCAGTCCCTGGGGCCTTCCACGCCGCAGCATTGTAACTGAAAAAATATAAATATCATAGCTGGTTATAGATATCATAACTCTGTCTCAATTAATTTGGGTTAGTATTAAACCAATGGTCAAAGCTGTAGCTAATATGATATACATAATTATTATTATTTGAAAATAAGAAATCTTTTTAGTTTATAAAAAAATATTTTATCAATCATATGATAGTAGTACCGGAACACCTCATTCGGATGGCTGACAGGGAAAAATACAAAGAGCTGGGGGCTAACCTCCAGTTATCACATTCCTCTTCAAGAACAATTTATCAAAAATCAATGTAAAATGAAAGATTATCCACAAAAAATGGATTACACAATTAATGAAGTTTAAAAAATTATCATACCCAGTCTTCTTGAATCCAATCTATTAAGTTCTGTTGATCGGGATCTTCTCTATAATGAGTGATAAATGTTTGGAATCCAGTTGTAGCCTGTTGCTTTATCTGTAAAATGTACTATACATTAATATACATTGTTTAATATGAAATAAACTCATTGATCAAAAACAATTTTCTTATACATACCCAGTCTTTAAATACAAAGAATAAAATGCCAGTTGTCATTTCAGCAAGCAATAACAATGCAAGAAAAACAGCATACTGTAACAGATAAATTATATCACATTATGTAATAAATTAATAAATAAAGAGTAATATTTCTATTACTCTTTATTTATTAATTAGTTGTTGAGTAATATCTCTTGGACCGTAACATGACTGTAGTTTGTTTATAAACCTATATTATACTATACTGAATTATAAATGTTTAAAAGGATTAGGTAATTCAGCAGAGCTTGCACTTTAAGGCATGATAAGATGGACATGTAAATTGTATACATTTGTATGAATCTTATTTTGAAAAATTATCATACTACAGATCTGGTTCTGTGGTATTAACAGAAGTTTCTATTACAGGTTTCAATTATTTTCTCTGATTGTTAAATGTTTTAAAGTTAACAATATAACCCCATTTAAGTGATCTTTAAAAATCCATAGCTATTGAATTCAGCTATATTCAAATCTTCCCCTTTTAAGTAAATTAGTCTTAATACATAGTAACTTACACAAGCCAATAAACATGTATTTTCTCGCAATGCTCCGACACAACCAGTGAAACCAATAATAAAGGTTATTGTACCTAAAAGATTAGAACATAGTATATCAATCGTAATACCTTTCTAAACAACCATAAATATATGTCAATATAAGTTTTTCAGGAAGTCTTTTCAATATATATGTACTAGATATACAAAGTCTGAAAATAAGTTAACAAATAAGCCTTTATAACAATACATATGGTACTTATTGAATAATAAAGTACCTGTTGAAACATGTAAGAAGTAATATACAAAAATAAGTAGATTGTTCTTTTATTTCCCAATAAAACAATACAATAGTTAAGTGTGTCATTCCTAAAATGTTCTTTGTTTCAATTGACATTCATTTAGTAAATTCAATGACAATGTATTGTGTTACATGTTATTGACCTTAAAAAGTTTACAGAACTAGATATATTTTAATGAGTTGTACACAATATACAGGGTGTTTTGAAGATGAGTGTAGGCATTTAGCAGATCGGTAGGGTCCGTCCATACGATCATTTTATAGTAAGGGAACTATAGTCCGATTACCTTTAGTTTTTAAGTTATGAGCAAAAAACTGTTTTTTTTTAATATTTTACATTTTTTGGGTTATCAAGCCAAAAAAAAAACACAGTGTGATATTTAATGAAGTTTTT
>DWAJ01002962.1:0-15924 GCA_018238005.1 Eurema mandarina
GGGCGCCACATTGAATTTGGTGAAAATCTATATAGCCTATAACCAGCGGACAATTAAGACGCTTCTAATGATATGTCATTTGTCGAATTCTGATTAGTGGTTTAGAAGTTACGAGGGAACAGATGAAATTACATACATACATACATACATACATACATACATAGCCTGTCAAAATCATAACCCTCCTTTGGCTTTGCCGTAGTCGGGTAATAAAGTCGATATCTTCTGCCACGGAACCAATTTTTTTTATCTGATAGTGATTCTAGAGTAAGGTTTATTTATTTAATACATATAAGGCTCGGCTTGTTCACTATCAACATCATGAGGCATATCGATATTTGAAGACATTATACTTGGTTTTAAAAATACAAAAATAATCATAATTGAAACCCGAAAAGGCACAATAAGATATCTAAATTTCAAGGGTGAATTCATCCAAAAATTATGTTGAAATTAATTTGTAAAGAGCGAACACACTGAATATGCATAAGGAGCCCAGCCATGCCCCGACAGCGGGCGGCGGACGGACGTCGCGTCGGCTGTTTAGTGTTTGTTTCGGATTTACATCGCCAAATGGGAACGACACGGCCTCCTAACATTGTAGCTACACATTTTGACGAGTTGACGACAGCCTTGCTGCAAAATGACCTTACTATATTTATCAGTTCATTCAATCATACGCTCTTTATATTTAGGATTTAAAATACTATATCAAATTTGTGAAATACCGACATATGGTGTATCGCTACTGTTACTATGTACGTATATGTTACTTCTTTTCAATGTTATGAGTCTCATCTTCTTGACGACTTAAAGACGAATGCTTTGCTTTAACCGCCCTGTCTTGTTGCCGGCTTCCATAAAAATGTAACTTGTCCAAAATCATAAAATAGGTAGTTTAAAGCCCAGTAGGATTAGATTTTGCTATATAGATACATTGTCGCCTAAAATGTTGATTTCGAACGTTTTATGTGCCCTACATATACCTAGTAGTAGCTTTAGCAAAGTTCCGGGTAGCACTGCACTGGTTATGGGCTGGCGTTTCTCTTAACATCAGGAGTACGTCCAGCCCGTCTCCCTACTTCATCGCATAAAATAGCTATGATAATATAACAAGAAAATTATATCGATTAGAGAAAACTGTTTCAATTGGTACTCCGTTAAACTATTCACTTCTGGGCCTTACTCCCGACTAAAGGCGAGGAGCCTCTCCTCCCACACGCGAGCTTAAAGTTCCCACTGCTAGCCGTTTATAGAATATTAATTAAATTAATATAGTTGATTATGCGTGTGTTCTCATTAGCAGGAGCTAATTGAATATCGGTGTCGTATGCAAATGGATCGCCCGAGGAGCCGCCGCGATCACTGTTAGCTTCATTATCGACTTGTAGCTTGTAGTTAGGTACCTGATTGTATTGCTACTTGCCCGTTTGCGCGGCTAGCGATATTGTTTTAAAGGATAAATAAATATTTCAGGGCATTTATACACAGCGCCAAGCTAATCAGAGGTTGTATTTAGCAACTAGATTTTTTGTAAATTCATACATACAATACATAGCCACAGAAAAATACAAATGTAAATTACATATTTTTCCGGTGTGGGGATCGAACCCACGACCCTTCGCGCAGAAAGCAGCTGGCTACCACTGCGCCAAGCGGTCGTCGTGTTTTAAAGTAAATAGAGATGTTCGGGACTACTTTGAAGACCTAATTTTGTACGATGTTAAAGATATAAAGAGGAAATTTTTGGTGATGATCCATTATAAAAAAATTGTTTGTTATATTTCTAGTTAAGCTATAATTGTACCTACTGATAAAAAAATACACAAACTAGGTACTAAAAACATGAATTCCGAACGCTTATGTAATTTATATCGTATATTAATATTCTTATATTTTCACCGAAATACAATATCGTCCGCCATACTCACCGAATCACGGATGTGTTTCCGCTCTATACAAACCAAGTGTTTTGAATTCTTATAAACCATAGCCCTTCTTCAATTTATAGGAATAAATATACAAATTCTTTGCAATACCATTTAAAATTTGTAATTCTAGTCATTAATGCTTATAGTTCTTAATTGTAAAAAGGCGCCCTAATAAATAGTTCATTTTTAAATGCTACCTACTCAGCAAAAGGATTACGTGAGTCTTGATCGCCATTTTGAAACCTACAAGTGCACTGTAATCCGTTTAATTCAGTCCCGATCAGGCAAGATGTCTATCGGTTCAGGTCGGTTTCCTGAACGGTGCATCATCGCTTGCGGCTCCAATACCCAATTTCTCCGTAAAATTCACCGATTTTACCAATATTCGTCATCGGTTCAACGTTTGCTCTCACGTATAAAAAGCTCGCAATGTACGGCGTTTGTTGTACACTAATTTGGGTTTTAATGCGACGGGATAAGGGCTCGGTGTGTTCAAACAGACCGCGTAAATAAAAAAGGGACAAGCAGGTAGAGAATTTAATACAAAGATGCTCCCTTACCGAGGAGCAATGCACTTGATATCGAAGAATATATCCCTAATTGTATAGGAATAAGGTTTAATATCCTTTGACATTAGTATCGTTAATAGTCAAGTATTTCTTACGATCGCTTATTGGCGGTCAAAATTGTTCTCAGTTAAAGTTTTAGGTTAGTTTGGTGTCGTGTGTCGCTGGATCATGTTTTTAACGTTAGTGCTTTAATTTGTGTAGTGTAATTAGTGTTACGAGTGAGTTTGTGTTCACGTGTGTTTGTGTAACTCTCTAGTGTTTTAGGAATGGTAATATATTTTTCTTAATACAGACGTATGGACTGGCTTTTGTTGAGAGAAATAATGCATAACGTATGTCGGCTCATGTTTGTACTATTAGTCAGAAATTTGTAATATAAGGAGTGTAATTTAAAGAGAATCTACTATCAATTTAGGGATTGTTAAATATAATTTGTGAAGTAATCAATATGGCCTCATTTCTTAACATAGTCTTATGTTATAGTTTTAAAGCTATTTTTACAAGTCCAGGATGTAGGAATCTTGCGAATGCGTATCAGACGTGTTTTGAATTATACGTGCAAAAGTTGTATGAAATTGTATCTATATATGTATTGCAGGAAAAATGGATATGTGTACGTAGAGATGTTTATTCTATTGGAAAAAAATGGGTAAAAATTGGTATACAGTGGGAATATTAGATACTCCATTAGCACAATTTAACTTTTTTCAGTATTGTCTCTTACCTAGAGATATACGTACTATACGTTTTCTAGAACAGTAACCAAGCCGGGGAGCGAGGGAGTAAACTATAAAAAGAAATGTAATTATCGAAATGGGCTTAGGTATAATAATGAAGTGTATACTTTATTAAGTTTGTTTTACAGACAGATGTTTAGCGACACGTGAAAGTGAGCATTAAATGTTAAGCCGGATACATGTGTGTTTGAAATTGATACTGTTTACCATAACATGTAGCTCAACCATAAAGGTGCAATGTTACAACGTCGTGTCGAATATATTATTATTATACATATAATGTAGTATTCTAATAATTTATGAAAAACAAAAAAATCACTCAAGACTAGAAATAGTTGTTTTCTAGGGATATTACCTACTTCTCTAAAAATTACCTCCTCATCGAGTTTTGATAAAACACCTTTTTGATAAATACTTAAATAGGTGCTAAAATTGTTTTTCAATGATTCCTAGGTAAAATATACACTTGCATTTTCGTACATACAAAATAACAGTATCTACGTTCAAAGACCACACTTATGTTAGCTTGAGCAAAAAATTAATGTACAATGACTAATCCGATAACAAAAACTGTAAAACTATTGCAATAATAACATTGTTTGGAAAACCACATTTGTATTCCAAGAATAAGACAATTAGAACTATGGTAAAATCGTAAAATATAAAAACACTTCTAATCTTTGATTAGGTATGTATTGTAAAATTTGGCTCGCCTAACTATTTTATTACTATTTGCCTTTATTAGTGACTCGCCATTTTGAAAACATAGTTTTAAATTTATAAATAGTCGTGTGATAAGGATTACTTGCACATCTTTATTACTTGTTCAAATATTTGAACCAACTCTATTTGAGTTATACTAATCAATAGTAAAATAAGTTGAAAATATAGACACAATAAGCAGAAACCGACTATACCCGAAAACTGAAAAGATCTTTTTAAAATACTACTCTTATTTAATCATTAAATTATTATACGTTCTTATTTATAAATATCGAAGTATTATTATATTGAAATTAGCTCAAGCATCGCGAGAACAAAGCGCGAATGTCGCACAAATGAAATGAAGCGATTATCTCTGAGTCGCCACTCATCGGCCATCGCGTAATTGCACAGATAAGCCTCATTCGATACAAACAATAATATTAATCTCGATAATACAGTTTAATTCATTTGCGATCGCAACAAAAGGGATTTTTTTCTACATTTTCAATTGAAATGTCTGCGAATGTGTTATTGGTTTTTGTTTCTCTTTAAAATCATTTATTAAACAGAAACAAACAGTATTACTTTTTTCATCTAATCGTTCTTTTTAACGGTAATTTGTAGAATGTCTTTATTGATAACATTGGAAGATTCCAAGATAAAAACTAACATACTAGTTAAAGGGTTCTTTTTATCTCGACTATTACAGTAATGCAGTGAAATCGTGTCGCATCCGTGTGAAACCGGGATGCTAGTTATAGTACATAGTACATAGGAGAGTCGTTAAAAATCTTCAGTCGAACTGACAGATATAATGAGTGGCGCGGCCGCTCGGTTTCTCAATATTTAAAAATATGTATTCGGTCGGCGCAAAGCTCCGCGGAGTTCTAATTGTATTTCAAACTACAAACGAAGCTAGTTTCAAATTCAAATAGTATACGGAAGTTGCGAATTTTTAGCTCAGGGATTCCGTTTGACGCAGAATTAGTATTGTAGTGTGCGGACGCGTGTTTTGTGGCGAAATAGCCTGATGCATCGATCACTCGGCGCTCTCTCAATGAGATGTTTTCCTGGAATACCTTAACACTTATCAATATATTCTTTTTCGTGGCAATTACATTTTGCTGCGTTGTTAAAATGATTTGACACTAAGGTCACTAAATCGCATATAAACAATATTCCTAAAGTACAATATATAATACTCGACACTTCACATTTTACATTGAAATGTTTTTAATAATAATAATAATTAATTTCCATGATACGGTGATTTACAAAGAAATTACCCAGGGTCGCACAAAAGTAAAGACTGTTTTTAGGGGCATGTTACATCCAAATCATGACAAATACGATACCGACACAAATCGATCAGATATTTACAATACCTATGAAAGTATAAAAAATCATTTTTAATCAGTTAAGATTTTAACAAGTTCCCTTTGTTCGCAGATGTGTTGTACGATGTAGATGTGCGCCTTGCATCCACGACTATGTCCGTGTGGGTGCGCGGAGTGCGCGGGGTGCGCGGGGCGGTGTGCCGGCGGGTCGTGGTGGTGGTGGCGGTCGCGTGTGTGTTGGCGGGCGTCGAGGGCAAGCAGATGAGCGAGACGCTGCAGCGGGCGCTGTCCGCCGTGCGCGGGCCCAGCCCCGGCGCTAAGAAGCTGCTCAACATACCGGATGATGGAGGTGAGACTTAGTTAGTACTAGTCGCGAATGTGTCGCCGGCTGAAGAGCCTAGTTAAGGAAGATGATTGTGCTTCATCCTCTTAGCAATTGGGATATCTGTAGCGAACGCTCTTAATGCGATGTTCTGAATCGCGCTAATGATATTCGTCGAGACTTACCTATACAACTAGTCGAAATTAAACCATTAGGGGCCTAACGGCCAGTGGTTCGACTAGTCAAGAATTTTGTTTTTGGTTCAGAGCAAGGTAACATCCATCCTTCCTCCACATATCTACAGATTGAACTTCTCGGATTAGATCAGCTTAATACAAAAATAATATTAAAGCAAATAGTCGTAATACTATATAGGCACTAATGATTGATGATATTAACTACACATCAATGAAGGAACATCTAAAGAGACATTAAATACGTGAATAGTTGAAATTGAAAGACTTTAGTTAAACATGTGAAGCGATCTAAAGAATTCTCTTAAAGACATTGACGAATGCGCCGGGCCATCCCGCTCAGTGCTCGTGCGATACATTACAGATTCCTAAACAATTTTTACATACTTAATCTTATTCAAACTGTCTCTGGTTGCGTAAACGCTCACAAATATATCGATTTTAACTTTATATGTTAAATGTTTCAATATTAATGAGTTTTATGCGATTTTGTAGTCTAAATACATACTTAAGTATATAAAAGTTCCTATTAAAACATTTTTAACTGCTTATAGTAACCGCATGGTCCTATAAATTATATAAAACATTATTAACTCTTTTGTTTTAACGAATATTTAGTCTGAACACTACAATATTTTTAGAATATAGATGCTTTTCTAAGTATAATCTAAGTATGAATTAAGTGGAGAGCGTCAAAGCATTCTCGAGAGGCAGTCGAGTGAAAACTATGAACGTCCGAGATTTAGACCACGTGCCTTGTTGTATCTAGACACGCTTCTAGCCTAGTGTTGTTAGAATCATAAGAATTAGGTCTGGACAAGTACAAGTACTTTAACGTAATGTTTAGTAGATTTATAGCATTCTTTAAAATATATATTTTATACAAATGTAATTTTTAACCCGGTCTGTAGTGTCAGTGATGAAAAAACAAATCTTAAAATAAAGTTCTCACTATACATAAATTTTAATAATTATAATTGTAACCTAACTTATAGCTTCAAAATAAGCAGGTAAATAATTATTAATAGGTACGTATAGTATTTAATTATTGCTATGTAATAATAACAGAAAAGTAATTCTCTTGCAAAATATACTAAGAAAAATCTCAGTTGACGAAACTCAATTTGTGCAAAAATATTGAAAATGTCCCATCGCGCTGAATGCCGGGCGCGGGGAGGTGGGGGGACGTCGAATCAGGCTTATTTCCGACTCGCCCTTAGCTCTATTAATTTATGTACTCGCAAAATGAGTCGCTTCGTGACTGTTTTACCGGCTGCGATATGATTTGCTGAAGAATTCGGAGGCTTCAAGGAATACGTCTTAATGTAACGAAGTCGGAAACTTCAAGCAAATTTTTTTTATTCTTTATTTTATGATATTTAAAATTATGATTATTATACCAGAGGACTATAGTAAGTAAATAAACTAGCTAACTGTGTACGGGTATATTAATTGGTATTCCATTTGTTATCAACTTTGAATACAAGCATGCCGAATTTCAATCTTATCTAGTTGGTAGTTTTTAGTTTAAAAAGCTGGTTATACAAAGTAACAGATACATTATACATTTTACATTCTGGTAAGAAAATGTTATTTTTAACTTAATTTATTATCTAAGACACATGATCGTCAAAAGTCAAATGGCCGTTCATACAAACGAAGTGTTCCCGAATAAAATGTCGTCGCTTCATCGTCCGCCGCTTAGACGCGAAGCTGACTCTTATCAGCGACTGATTACCAGCAATTACTCAGCGCGATTTTTTGCTGAGTCGGCAATTCGGGCTTGCATTTAATGTGAGCAGATAAAGGGACGATTTATGTCGCCATACAAATCACGTCTTACAAACGACGCCTTGATGCTATGACTAATTTGCGTGCCGATCTGCACCTGCGGGACTTTTGAAAAATTTCACCTAAAATTTTGATCTAATTTGAATGGAGGAAGCTTTAGAGATGAGTAAAAATGTTCTTCCATTCATTAAATTTGGGTTAAGTACAGAAAATTAATCTCCGCTCTCAAAAATGTCAGTTAAAGAAACAAGGAAACCAAAAAGACTAAAATGCTATGACACAAGTATGAAACATAAGAGCCTTCTGTTAACAAACAAACATATTGAAAAAAGCATGTACATTAAAGTACTATTCAATGATACTATATCGATAATATTAATAAGTCACTTTGAGTACTTCCTACCTACGTTAGTAACTCCCTTAAATAAGGATTTAAGATTAATGCTTTTAGCTCCTGAGTGAAACTCTGACTTTTAGTTTAAGACAGGCACGCTCCAACATACCTATTATACCCAATGCATTTTTTAAGTAAAGCTTTAATAATAGTATCGGCAGCAGTGTCGATGACATTGTTGAGGTGAAAAAGCGAAATGTAACCAGTCACAGATCCAATTACTGGCTAATGACGTCACATGCCGTCACGTGACTTGCGGGAACGTCGCCTCGCCAACCTGTACCTCGAATTCACCATAATTACTGAAACTTATAAAACATTTGACGCGAATTGAATAAACTTGGCAAAAAGCAACGACTGCGAAACAGTTTATTTTTGTAGGTAAGCCAAAAACTACTTGGGTTTAAGACTTTTTATTTAAAAAAAATAAAGTAAAGCAATATTACACAAATTCATATAAAAAATCAAAAGGAATATAATATACAATAATTGTTAATTAATATATAATTATTTCAACTTAAAACGCTTGCTCGAAGTAAAGTATTTACAATTTCACTTCAATTTATCTTCAGACTTATCGATTGCTATATTGTAAAGTGTATTGCATAACTGAACCGTAAATACTTTGGAGATATATTATGATAATAGTGAGACGTCTGCTATACACGTGCTGTGTACTAAACGCTCCTCCCGGGACATAATATATTGCAGCCGCACTCCGCTTGTCGCTCACCTCAAAGCCATTCATTGAGAGCACACTCAAATGATTATCTTTGACTGCGTTTGAATGTTTTGCTTTGACTGATTTTTTTTCTATGAAGCTACACTTTCATCAGACACATTACCCTAAAGTATAATAATCGTCAAAAAAGTTTAGCGATTGACGAGAATAGCTGCGCATCGGTAGAATCGCGCTCGTGGGTGCGAGAAAGACAACACGACTGGGGGAACCAATCAACGCTCGCGCACATGACGATCACGCGCCCCGCTAGCTAAAAATTGGTATGAATAATGAAATTGTTAAAAGTCCCCACCAATACTCCAATGGAAAGACTCCCATGGGCACATTGAGTCATTTCATACAACTACCGTTGGGGCGTGTAAGAATCGTGTAGAATCCGATAGCTATAGTTAGTGTCGGTTAGTCCGGCGCCGTTAACACAGTTAGTGCGGCTCGGCACTAACACTACACTAACACTACACTAACACTACACTAACACTACACTAACACTATGCACTAACAGTACAGTGCAGTCTGCTAATTATGTTAAGGGTCCCTTTGAGGCGCCGCGTCAGCCCACGAGACGGATGTGCCAGCAAACCTCATTTGTTTTCAACTATACTTCGAACTAGTTGCGTCCCGCGGTTCCTGTTTTCCGGGGAAAACCGAGATCAAAAGTAAAGTATGTATATGTTAATCGAAATTTTAACTAAATCGTTGCAGTCGTTTTTGCGTGAAAGAATAACAAACATACTCGTACCTACATCCATACATACGTTATTTCATTATTCAAAATATTTAATTTGGTATGTTATCTATATTATAATAAAACGAGCTAAACCTTCTATAAAAGCAATGTTATTATTAAATAGCTACTACCAATTAAGCCTTTTGTTTGCATTTAAGTATGATATAAGAATAAATAAAAACGCCGAATTTTTATTTGTATAAAAGATAAATATTAAAGCAGCAGCAATAACGCTTTTAATATTTCTCGATATTTTCTGACTTCAATTTAATAAAATATTCATCGAACTACGGCTTTCAGAAGCCGGGTCAATGAACTCCATATGAAAATGAAAATATTGAAGCGGATTTTGAACAAACTTCACGTTGAGTCTCTAAGAGATTAGCTTTTGAATCGGCCTAACTATTCTATTAGCTTATTAGATGGTGCTGAGCGGAATTCTTTAAGATCTAAACTATCCTAATCTTTGCCTAACAATAAAAAAGTGATAATTAAAATATTATTTAATGTTTTTCTAATTTTTTTTATTTTGATTGTTACTATACATATCAGTTTTCGGGTAACTATAGAAGTATGGTCTGCGACATAACTTTGAACTTGTAAGAATCATACGCATTCACATTTGTGTTATTATCATATCTAGACAAATAATGCATCAATGTTTTATACTCGTTACAGGACTCGACATGGAAAAAATGTATTTTTGTGTTAAAAGCTTTATGGCGGGAAGATAAAATAATCATTAAAGCACATATAGTGGCTTAATGAGCGCCGTGCACTCGTAAAAAGTTATTTTCTGTGACTGTTTTTGGTGTTTTATAACTTCGGAATGAAGCCGTCAAGTCATTTAAGGAGCATTTTAACGATCAAGGAAGCATGCTTTTTGAAGGAATACCAACCAAACGCATCAGTTAACATAAAATCTGATCGCTTATTGGATATTATAATTGACTGTTACAATATGAAATATTATTATTTTTCATCTTTAAACCTTGAACTTTCTTTTTTATGATTCTAATATTCGCAAACCCCATTGCGGCAAAATAAAGCTACTCTTTTCCAAACTCGACCAGATATCGAGTTTTAAATACTTACCTTGTTATAACATCTAAGAAGCCCAATTTAATCTTACTATAGTTCTATCACCATTAAAAATTTATCACCATTAAAATTAACTATACCTCCAACATATATGTTAAAACTCCTGTGATGGTGTTTTTCTTGAATAATTTAAATCATTTTTATTATTTTGAATAAGCAATTAAAGGAATGTAAATGATCCAAATTTGTTGTAATGATGTTTTCTATAGTCTAAAATGTAGCAAGCGACCGATTGGCGCGATTTCACAGACCACAGAGTATGTGTGACGTATCGGGCGGCGCGCAATTGCTTCTCTGTGGCGAGCGGCCGGCGGATAAAAAAATATTTTTCAAATATAGAACGGCTTTTGTATCAATAGAAAAAGAAAAAAACCGAGACTAGTTGGCGTTTGGATATTTTTATTAAAGTTTTTCAGTCAGTTTTTCTGTTGTTTTTAAATTCATTTGTTGAGAATACGGAGAATTTTGTATCTAAATATTAGAATTTATTACAATAGTATAGACATGTTATACCTATACCCCTGTGTTTAGATTAGTTCACTAATATAATTTTATATGAGGCACATATAATATTGAATATCATTATCTGAAGGAAGGACGATGTCGATTCTAGTAGAACTAGCATTTTTCTAGTTTCGATAAACGGAGATATGAAACATTTCGTATTAAAGTCGGTTTAGTTTCGTCCGGCCGAGATGTGTGATCCCATAGATATAATAAACATAGAGTTTACATATTTCATGTAAACCAAAGTGTGATTTCTATTGTATGTAATTTGTGGCCACACTAATATTTAACCGACTTCAAAATAGGAGGAGGCTGTCAATTCGTCTGTATGAATAATTTATTTTTTGTTTTAAAGTTTTTGTCAATTTCTACTGGTATTATAAAGAGAAAAGATATAATTTGTGTATGTATGGTTTTCATAGACTTCTACACTGAATTTGAAAACCGGTTCAGACTCACTGACTATTTAACGTCAAATATTTAAAATTATGTGGCGAGGCTGGTTTATAATAATTTATAGAGCTTACAAATTTGATCGATTGAACAAAATAATTTTCACATAGCGAAGCGAGTGCTATTTATATTATGCTAAGGGAACATGCAGTTGAAACCTGGGACCCACCGCTAGTTTATACTAATACTAGCTGTTGCCCGCGACTCCGTCCGCGTGGATTTTCATAAAAATTTGACCCCCTCTTCCCTCCGGTATAATCCTTTTTTCCTAGATTATTTCATACAAAGGTTTTTCCCGCTTTCTCTCCTCGTTCCCTTGTGAAATTTGCAATATCCTGTTGCAAATAACCTTTAAGTTTACTAAGGTACCTACATGCCAAATTTCAAGCGTCTAACGTAAGCGGTTCAGATTTTTTCATACAAATGTTTTTTCCCGCTAACTCCCGTTCCCGTGGGAATTTTACAATATCCTGTTGCAACTAACCTTAAAGTTTACTAAGGTATCTGCATGCCAAATTTCAAGCGTCTAACTTAAACGGTTTAGATTTTTCATACAAAAAGGTTTTTCCCGCTAATTCCCGTTCCCGCGGGAATTTCGGGAAATCCTTTCTTAGCGGATGCCTACGTCATAACATCTACCTGTACTGCAAATTTCAGCCCGATCCGTCCAGTGGTTTGGGCTGTGCGTTGATCACTATGTCAGTCACCTTTGAATTATATACTCGTAGATATAGATTATAAAGAAGTAAAGTTTGTGTGTATGTTAAATTGTAAGGGGTAATCTAGGGAACTACTGAACTGATTTTAAAAATTCTTTCACCAATAGAAAGCCACATTATTGCTGAGTGCCAGAGGCTTTATAAAAAAAGGTTTCTTAACATTATGCCCAACGAAGTGGGCACGGGTCCGCTAGTGTTTAAATAAAATGATTCCAGCAGGACTCTTCGCACAATTGAACAACAACGTCGCAACATATTATTCAGCACAATAAACTATGTACATCGTTTTATTTTATTTTCCATTATACAATTCCTGATTTTCATATTAAACCGAATCCAAAATGTAATTACAATTAATATATTGATCGCAATCTCTCTCTTTCTAACTGTCTCTTAATGGTTACAAATATAATTCCGTGATCTCCTATCTCCCTCTAGTGCTTCTCCCAGCTTTATGGTCTAGCTCAATAGGTCTATGGAACGTGTCAGCTGCCACAGATTGCGCAACTTGTCGGCAAGTTGTCGGCAACTTTGTCGGCAAGTGTGTCGCGCAACTCCGGGCAAAGTGGCCATTGTTGGCCTCGCGGAAACTTTCCCAGATAAAATGTATCCCGTGTCGGCATAACTTGTGTTTAATAATATTTTTTGTTCTAGTTCTGTGTTCGGTATATTTGCTTAAACTATAAACAATTCTATGATACGTTGCTTCGTACATATTTGATATGTAATGTGGTCTATATTTCTTAGAAAGAGCTGAATTTATTTATTTGAGTTCAGAACTCTGGAAAAAATCGGAATTACTTCGTTGTACGTTTGACTGTCAATACTCTTTTTCTCAGACATTATTAGGCTGTTGAAAGGTTATTAAGTTGTTAAGAAGTTATTTTTATACAACTTCACCTAACACTTTCAAGCAATTTTCGTAAAATAAAAACTTTAACAGTAATAAATAATATGCTTACTATTTGTTCACAATGTAGTTCAATCAGCAGCTGAATGAAGTCTAAATTAATATTGTCTAAAATCAATTATCGTATGAATAGGCGCAGTTGTCGCCGTGTCGTGACGACATGAATGCTCTATTAAAGCGACAAAGCCGCGGGCGAGCGCTAGCTCGGGGGTTACTGCTTACAGGAAAATACTTCATTGTGTGATATTGTGTATTGTGAAAACTAAAGCGTGCGTCAACCAATAGTACACACGTCCCACACGTCTTAAAGTATTTTTATTTGTACGAATGTAAAATTTAATTGTATGAATTGCAGTATTAATAATACTAAAGCTTCTTTTATTTAAACGTATTCTTCGTAAACACTAAGCAATAAATACAGTTAACGAAAAATAAAAGACATCAAATCTCGAACAGAGTGCAGTTTAAAGCGATACTAAGATTTGAGTTGTAAAATAAATCAGATTGGAAATATTTATTTGGTCCGATTGTACGTTTGGAGTAACGTCTGTAGCTCGGTCGATTGCCAGTCTCAGTCTCTCAGCGCGTCTCAGCGCTGAGCACACCAAATTGAAAAGATTGCAAAAGTGCACGTATTTATCTTTTGTTGCCGACCGTACAGACACGATTGCTCAATGAAGCGATTGCATCGCTTCAATCGCTATTCAATAAGTATTTGATCGTGCACCGGGAGTCGGGACTAGACTAGTAGACTAGTCAGCAGCCATCGGCACCATTCATCGGCCCTTCGCTTAAAGCGCTTTGAGATTTAAAACGGGTTTGAGGTATCGCCGGGAGCTCGGAGCTCGTTCAGAGCAGCGGCTTATTAACACACCGGTGGATTATGGATGAGTGATGTGTGCTCTTTGTGTGAGGCGAGCGGTAACTGAGATATTGGGAATACATATCATTTGGTCTAGAATACTAAGCTTATTTTAATACGAAACCCTACAATCCTATGCTTTAATCTTTACTTAGAATTTATTCATATTGTGCTCTTATATAATTAAGTGAATAAATTCTTAATATTGATAAAAGCCTTCATGCTAAATAATTAATTAATTATATTTTAAAATAATTGCAATAGATTTTATTTATGGAATTGAACTGATCATAATGCACATATGTTTATAAAGTTCAAATAAGGCAAAAGACAAGAATTGAGAAATGAGTATATTATTTTTATTGCTAAAATATAAAAACTATGAAATAATAATATGAAATATAAACTAGATACATATTATAGCAATGATAACTAAGATAAGAATACCTTTATAACTACGAAAGAATGACGCCATTTTACATTGTACTTTTGAATATAGATGCATAAAGCGACTACCCTTTGTGATGTAAAGCAGGGTGCGACTCAATAACTTGGGGCTGCCTCGGGTACCTCTTATATTTTGGTTTCATTGAGACTGTATCTACGAATGCTACTTCACAAATTTTCAAAAATAAAAATTGTAGTATTGTATGAAAAGAGATTTGTTTAAAAAAATCTATAGGTAAATAGGAATTAAAATACGAAAATAGCGCTATCTGTTTATTTCGTTTCTACGCCTTTAATTCCGAAATATTGAACCGCAACTTAAATTTAATTACAACTTAAACCGGTCCGATTTGACAGTTCGCCATACAATTCTGACAAAATTACGAGACTTAAGGCGTGCTTAATTTTAATTTGCATATGAGTATTTGGCCGTAAATAAATTTAGATGAAATTAGATCCAGAGATAGTCAAGAGCTTAACAATAAAAAATAACATAAAGAAGTTGAAACTGTTTCCACACGAGTGAAACCGCGTTGAAACTTTAACTAAGCTCCACTATAAGATAACACTAAATACTAAAGTTTGTGATGCTGTATGGATGTCTGTAATTCTTCCACGCCAGCCCTAATAAAAAAAAATTAAACCCTAGAATTAGATTTATTCGATAATGACACCGGTATCGAAACTAAACGGATAAAACTGCGGGCCTCACCTAGTATACTATTAAATATTACTTATTCTTCAAATTTACGTTCAAAATGTTTTAGTTACTACAATAATTTCGCTGAGCGTTATAGGAAATAGCTAAGGAGCGATTTCAAGGCACAAAGGCGGAGTCGAACCGCAGACCGCGTCCAAATTATTCATAACCACTGAACCTTCCGATATCAACCATTGTTCTATTTGCTTCAATTCCTGTTCAACGTACAAACCGACGTACCTATTGTTTAAACGTAATTAATACTATTTAATAATAGCAAGATTCGAACATCTATTGTAAAAAATATAGTTATTTATGAAGCTAATAAGAGTTTGTTTGTTTGAACGCGTCTATCTTTGTAACTATGTGTCGTATTAGCTAATATTTTTGAATATGATAGGTACGTTATAAATGATAACACTAATGAACGTATGAACGCGAGAAAAACCGCGTTGCGGGGCTATTATACCTTATACCTACTCGTTAGTATGAAAATAACATTTTAAATAAAAAAACAGTATTTAAGCAGGTACATATTCTATTAAAGCGAATTCAATTATTTCATTGCTTTAGGTTTGTTCTAAGAAAAATGTTTATCGTGTGATAGATCGCCGCTATATTAAATACGTAACAAGACATTATAGTGACGGGCTCACAATGAGCTGTCGTACTAAGTAGGTATTATTAAGTCTTCATAAAACCTAGCGGTGGTCGGACTGACCTTAAACGGGTTATTCCTACGTATAAATAATGAGTAATTATTTAATAAATGTTTA
>DWAJ01002963.1:0-15918 GCA_018238005.1 Eurema mandarina
GACTTGTGAAATATTAATAACGTCTGACCTTATTCCTTAACTTACTCCTAAATAATCGACTACAATATTACAGATTACAATAAGAAACGATATAAAAGTGGTTATAATTGTTTACAGAATCTTGAATTCCACGGTGTTATGCGCTTCTACTTCCAAGATTCAGGTCAGAAGATAGCAACAAAATGCATTCGAGTCGCCTCAGATGCTACAGTCAGCGATGTGATAGGTGAGTTATTTATTACCTTTTATTAAAAGCATTTATTACTTCTAGCAAAATTAAAAAAAAAATTAAACTACAACACCTTATACAAACTCACAGGATTTATTTTTTAACGCTTTATTTATTAAAATAATTAAAAGAACATTGCAGATAATGATCAAGTTTTAAAATTAATTTGTACTATTATATTTTCCAGAAACATTGATAGAGAAATTCCGTCCAGACATGCGTATGCTGTCGCTGGGTTCGTACTCTCTGTGGGAGACGCACGGACCTGATGATGAAAGGAAACTGGAGCCGCATGAGAAACCTCTCCTGGTGCAACTCAATTGGCACGCCGACGATAGGGAAGGCCGATTCTTGCTCAAGTGTTCTACCGGAAATGAGGTAAGTTGCATAAAGATCGAGTATGCTTATGAAACTTCAAGGGCCAGTGAGATATCCAGACCTAGAAGCTATTTCTGGGATTAGTGATAGGGCACTTGTGCAATGGCTTATGGTTACTTTCATGAGTGTAACGGTTTTGACCTGACTTTCAAATTACATATATAGGAATTTAAGTAGTAGTCAAAACGAATGTTAACAAAAACAAGTAAATAGTATGATTTTAGATTCATTCATTTCTGATGATTTTTTTTTATTATTTCAGATGCCTTTATCGACTGTCAATGAAAAAGGAGATCAAAATTTCAAGCGGAAATTATCGAAACGGGAAAAGAAAGAATTGAAGAATAAACAAAAATTATCAAGATTGAAATCAGACACTAATGATGAAAACCGTCCAGTAGCCGAGAAGTTATATACAGGTGTGATACATTATCGAAATTCATATATTTTAGTATGTAGTTAGTATTTGTCCTTATAAAAAAATCAGTAATATAAAACTGTAAACTGACTGAGTCAACATTAGTGCATTGCACGCGGTACTCTTCCAACCGAACGAGATGGAAGCAAATCGTCGGGAAAACTACCCTCCACAAAGCTCACAACCCAAATACCACCGATTCCATGTACCACGTCAGTGCAACCACGACCATTCTGACAAGAGTGCCCGACTAAGAAGAAGAAGAAGAAAACTGTAAAAATGTCACTAGTAAATAGAATAAACTACCTACCTTCTAAGACTATAACTACATATTAACTATTTTTCTTTATTTTTTAAGAATTACCGGAAACGTCGTTCACGCGCAGTATAAGTAATCCAGAAGCTGTGATGCGCAGACGCAGACAACAGAAACTCGAAAGGAAATTACAACAATTTAGATCTAAAGACGGAGGACCTGACACTGGTATGTAGCTTTAAACATTTATTATGTTGTAGTAGAAATTACTATTAAATTAATTCGAACTAAGACTCCAGCATTACTATAGATAATGATGTAAATAATGGCTTTAAATCGTGATATCATTGAAATTGAACTACTAAAAGAACCTTGCGAGGAGGAATTTGCGATTTTTTTGTGGTCGCTTGTTATCTTGTTTTACTGTTATAATTACAGTTGCGAGATTTTTTTATATGAGTTTCAAATGATTACTCAAACCTCAATGAAATTATTAGGACGACCCTCTTTATAATTGTAATTTTTTTTGAATGAATATAATTTTTTTTTTCATATACAGGTGGTACATTGAAGATCTACGGGTCGTCGCTGTGCCCGGACGTGCCGTACAAGACGCTGCTGCTGTCGGTGGGCGACTGCGCGGCCAGCATCGTGCGCGAGATGCTCGACAAGTACGGGCTCGCGCGCCACGACCCGCTGCACTACTGCATCGTGCAGGTACTGCTACTGTCACTTGTGAGCCGCGCTGGTGAGCGGGCTTACTGAATACTGAGCTTTGCTATATAACCAATCTACAATGACATCTACAATGATATTATAAAGAGGAAAAGGAAAGATTTGTATTTTTGTATATAACGAATAAACTCAAAAAATACTGGACCGATTTTTATATTTTTTCTATTCTTTAAAAAGCTACATTATCACTGACATCAGCTATATTTATACTTTGCATCCTAGTAATGTTCCGGTGATCTGAGCGAGTTAAACTGCAGGGCACTGCTAGTTTTTTAATAAGACAGCAACTGAGCTAGGAAACGTAAACGATGTGCTCCGCCCATGAACAGTTGCAAAGCTAATTGCCTCAAGTAAAAAGAAAAGGATTTGTGAGAAAAGGAATAAATGATAGAATAGAAAGTAAATTGGGCCTCCAGTGTACCCACTTGTGAAACGAAACGCATTGACATCTCTAACGAGATAAACAATTAATATATGTATAAAGCTTAAGTGTTTTTTTGTTTGTATAGGTAATCCATACATCCATACTAATATTATTAATGCGAAAGTAACTCTGTCTGTCTATCTTTCCATTACGCTTAAACTAATGAACCGATTAGAACGAAATTAGGTTCAAAGATAGTCTAGCCTGGGGAAGGACATAGGCTACTTTTTTTTTAATCAACCCCTAAAAGGTTGCGCGAGTGGTTGAAACTTTTTATAATTTTACGCTTTCACGGCCAAACAGCTGAACCGATTGTAATGAAATTTCGTACACAGATGGTCTAGAGCATGAGATAAAACATAGGCTACTTTTTAACTGAAAAAAAAGGGTTATAAGAGGGGGGTCAATGTTTATATGAAAGTCCACGCGGACGGTGACGGAGTCGCGGGCAACAGCTAGTTTAATATAGTGCTTAAGTACCTAGACCAAACTAGAGCACTCAGAATATTTGTGCATTTTTTAAATTATATACTTAATTTTTTTAGAGTCGCCATACCGTTTCGTATGGGATATGACTTAAATCATATTTCCTGTCACCGACCTGTACTCTACATACATATTTATACAGAGCTAGTTTCTTTTTATATGTATACTACACTTTAATATAAATAATTGATGCTATGCACTATTAAGGTTCTAGCTGTTGCCCGCGACTCCGTCCGCGTGGACTTTCATTTAAACTTTGACCCCCCTTCCTCCCTTATTACCCTTTTTCCAGATAAAAAGTTGCCTATGTTACTCTCCATCCTTTCAACTAACTGTATGCCAAAAATCAGGTCGCTTGATTATTTTATTATAGATTGATACTTAGCTACGACGTGAAGGAAGGACAAATAAACAAACAAACACACTTTCAAATTTATAATATTAGTATTAAGGTATTAACTTAAATATTGAAATGTTTGTACCCAGGTCGACAGCGTTGACAATTCAGAGTATATTCTAGAAGACGATGAATGCCCTCTCGCAATCGTTATGACTCATCCACATCACAGTAAGTAATTTTTTTCTTCAAAAACTCTTTATCAAAATATGCTTTTGTATAATAATTATGCTATAATCTAGCATGATTCAACATACCCCAGTCACTATACAGAGAGATTAATACTTTTAAAATTAAAAATATGTATATGTTACCGGAAAATAACGAGAACAGCAAATTTATAAATTTCCTAGGAAATTTATAAACCATCGTATGATTCTAAACGAGAGATAAATTGTATGATTTTACGACCACATTTTCGCAAATTTATCAATTGGCGACGTCTCGCTGTAAATTCATCAAGTAACGAAACTTTAACGCTTTTTTAAAATACGGTAAATAACACACTGATCTCTGATTGGTTGATGTTGACAGTTATTAAACCAATCAGAGCGCACATGGCGTTTCGTTATTGCTTACTTATTATTTTACGCGTGAGTTCGGTAAGTTTATAAATAAGCGAAAATGTGGTCGTAAAATAATACAATTTATCTCCCGTTTAGAATCCTACGATGTTTTATAAATTTGCTGTTCTTGTTATCTTCCGGTGACATATTATACACACAAATAATTGTGCTCTGAACCCAATAAAGACAGCCTTTTTTTATTATTTTTAATATGCTGCCTGGTAAGAACCACTTCAAAGTGATAAGGCGCCTTTTTTATAATTAATTAATTTATGATATTTAATAGTGGAAAAAAGTGTACATAAAAAAATATATATTTGAAAACATTTACTTTACATTTGATTAAATTTACTTAAGTAACTATTACATAGTATACTTGCAAGAAAAACATGACCATTGACCATTTTATTTATTTAACAATTTAGTAATTTACACCATACAAAATACATATAGAAATATATTATTGAGGGTTAATGGCACCCATAGTAGCTGAGAGCTGTGTTACAGGTGCCAGTACCAATAATAGTGAGTTTGACTGAAGAGTGTAGTTAATAAAGAATACACATTCAATCCACATAATAATTATTCAGTTACAGCATATGAAAAAGCTTTTTGTTAATATTTAAAACTTTTTTCAATTGACAAAATGCAATAACGTTAAACGATTTAAAATAGGTCCTGTCCCTAATATATTTTATTGTTTCTTATTAATATTACTGCTGCTTAATACCTTTTATTTGATGAATTTACGATAAATAATAGGTTTATAGCGAAATATTTTATGATGAAAAATATTTTTATTACACACTAATTGCTTCTTAATTAGTTATGTTGTATTACATAGTCGAGCATGCCCTCGATCCCCTCTTTTCGTCTTTTTGAACATCAATCGCCCCTTCAGTTAATGAGCGAGCCACGCAAATTTTATAGGCATTAATAATATTTTAATTGCCGAAGTACTTTTTGACCTTGGTGGATTATTTGATTCAGACAAGGAGGTCGTGTGTTAATTGAACTAATTAAATAATTGCAGCCTCGTAGGCTAGGGTTCGTTAGTTTCTGTACTGTGTTTTTAATATTAATTTCCCTCAGTGGAATACCGTTATGCATTATATGTAATTGGGTTATTTTGTTACTAATATAATAGGTGGGCAATTGTATTTGTTCCAACGTCTTTAATCGTAAAATAATGGCAGTCTGAAGGGTTTGTAATAGATTTTAAAAGATATTATGTTACTTCTTTCATAACAATACAATAACATTTTGTGAAGAATGTGTAGGTATGTTTACAGTAGTATTACATGTTCGAATAAGAAACCATAATATGAGAGTGTCGTAAAATGTTCCGTATCCTTTTACGTGCACTACCTACTAGTATTTTTCGTTTGAACATTGATACGCAAAGTGATATTGATCAAAGTGAGTGCCTTCTCTTCAATACAAAGGATTTATAGACTCTTACGCGTCTTTTAACTTTTGAAAATATTAAAATTTAAAGTTTAATCTCCAGGTTACATGTAGGTATAGATATGTGTAGTTTTAAATTTTAATATTTAAGGTTTACTGTAAGAAATATTATTACACAAAATAAATTGTTTTAATTAATACTTTCATATAGGAAAATCGAAGTTTGTATTTGTATTGTTATTAATGTCCGATACGTAGTTTATATAGATACAAATATTGGTTGTATGCTACGATGCGGACGTCGAAATTAATTGAAATGCAGCTACGTATTTCCTACAACGTACACGTTACAATTTGAACTTTGAAGCTTAGTGAAAACTAATTATAACCAATTTTAAATACATCTTGTTTATTTATAGTAGCTAAATGGCAATTTAAAATTATAATAGCTATTTTTAAAAAGACCCGCACTAAAATATATTTCTATAGTTACGGTTATATATGTGAAAACCGTGAAATATGTGGAAGTATTGTATTGACTTGTGCATATTTTACATATTTCAGTTTATTTAATCAACGTCGTTGTTTAGCTGTAGTGTGTCATTCGCAATTCAGATTATTCTCATTTCAATGCACGCGAGACTCAATCCCAGTCCGATAGCATTCAGTTTGAAGTGCATTGCGATCGAAAGCGATAATTTTATTACGTAAAATTTATATTTTAGGTACTAAAACATTTTACAAAACATTTTGTTTTGAAACAATGAAAGCTTTTTATTATTAATCAGCTTATCGCAATTCGCACCGAAGTGACAAACAAAGTTTCTCTTAATTCAATTTACAAAGTTTACGGTTTATTTTTCTCGCAATATTTATTATTTAATGTACCTTTTTATTCAAAACATTCAAATATTATTTAGTACCTGTAACTTAACCTAATGTATACACAGATTATACGACGTAATTTAATTTCTTATTAATATATTAAACTACCATTGGATGGATATACCTTATTATTATTTATTGAAAAAGTTAAAGGCGTCACATCATAAAATTACGAATTAATTAGGAATGAAATTAGTCAACTAGTGAGATAAGGATGCGGTTGCTAATAGTGTTCGTCTTTGATCTTAAATAGCTTTGATCTAATTTATAGTGACTTTGATCGCATCTAGTTATAACGTGGCTCGGTTAAGCAAACTAAAACACTCGGTAGTGCGGTTAAGTCGACGTAGCGCGAACACAACCTAGGAACATCCGATATCCGTATCGCCGATCGCGTACAATGGGAATAGTAGACCGGGAGTGCGGGCGGCAGGACGCCAGTTGAGTTGCCGCGGCGCCGCGGGCCGCCCGCTGCGTCCTCCTTTCCGACATGGATTGGGGCATTCGTCGTAAGTTCGCCTGATACTTTCCAAAGTTCGCGACGCCTCCTACAAAACAAAGTGACTACGAAATATTGAGCTCGATCGTTCTGACCGAGCGCGCTAAAGCGATCCCAGTCGATAGTAAACAAACGCATGTGACACCGCAGTAGTCTGACCGGTGTGCCCGCAGATGCCGGTCCGTTTGCCGGTGGTGGTATTTTTAACTCGTTTCTCGGTTCGATGCCCACCGATTCGCCGAATCGATATTCATAATTCCGTCCTTGAAGGTTTTACATCGCGAAAGTTGATAGTGTTCGTTATAATATCATAGGATCTTTAACTTTTCGCACAGGCTAAGGAACTCGTAAGTTACAAACTTGTTTGAGACTCACTACGCTTGTCTTCTTCATTCACTTTCTTTTCCTTCACGGACGTTCTATGCATAATAGATATAATTTGTGATCTTAATCAGCCAACTTTAGGTCAGAATTTTGATATGTCGGACTTCTCCGAGATGTATGTCCCGAGATTAAGCTCGCTATATGTGTCACCCCTATAAACGCTTTTATGGTTCTTACATCAAAATGACGCTATTATAGTAATGTAACATAAAACCTTTACCTTGGTGATGATCTTTTTAGTAACTAAAATGACACAAAAAGATACATTCTTGATGTAAGCACATTAATTGATTTTTAGGTTTAAAAAGCAGTAAATGAATTCTCAACAGAAACATGACCATATAAAGCATCAAATTTGAGTTCTAAATTCTTATTTTCTAAATGTCAAGGAGAACGGACACTTGGACCAATAAAAGCTCTTAGGAAAACAAATGGTTGGTAATGTGTCGGGCTCGAAAAGCTAAGCTAAATTGTGTTTGGTGCGCGCTAATGTCAAGTACGATATACATACATACGTATATAACAGGGTTTGACGTAACGCCGGAGCTTAAAGTACTCGTAGTATTTACACACTGGATTTACCTTCTGAATTTATTACTTTCCTTTACCAAGAACTAAGCAATTTATATCGTAGCAAAATAAACTAGTTAAATCATAAACTATTTCTCCTGATGAATTTTAAAAAGAAATATAAATTATTTATAGGATGTTGTCTAAGAATTATCTTCCAGAAATGTTATACAACATTATTTCTTTCATCTTAAGTGTTCCAAAGAGGGTATATCAAATTTATAAAGCTCTCATTGTTCGGTACAAAATTGAGTTTCAAGTGCCCTTTGTCGATTGCTATCGATAATTCGGTCATTACGAACGTCATTTGTTTTAAGCACACGTGTTTAAAAATATTGCACCACGTGCCAGGATTTAATTACTCGTTTTCGTTTAAAATTTTCAATGCTTCGTGGCACGCAATTAGTTTAGTTTTAAATGAAGAATATGACGGACTATTTTATCTGCATTCTACTATTACCCCTTTCATTCCATTACCCATAGACCGGTTGTAATGCCACACAAAAAGCGAGAATTACGTCTATTTATTGTGAACGAGGTATTACTCGTTACGTGGAAGTGTAATAACAGATTAAATTAATTTATATGAGCGCAATAGAATTTCCACGAAGAGAAAAAATTATAAAAGAATTGGATCCCACAAAAACGTACAAATGGCACGGAACTTCGCTCGCTCGCGAGACACGCTAAGTTAATTTGTGTTGGTAAAGTAATATTTATTGTTTGCTATTGATAAGCTGAATTCCAATTCTCAATCTATAGATTGATGCTGTTCTGTCGTTAGGTCGTTTCCGTTTTAATCGTTTAAATTATTTGTATACTTAATTCCAAAATGTATTGCCATTAATTTTTTCGATATGGATTATAAAGTTAAGTGTTAAAACCGCTTAACAAAGACAAAGACATAAACAATAAAACTAAATTGACTTTCAATCAGACTCCATTCACCTTTCAAAAATCTTACACTCCAAAATGATATTCATACAATACAAAGAAATAAAAATACAAGAGAACAAAATAGCTACGTCGTTATATTCGAATAACGTGTTTTATGAAGATCCAAAGGGCGGGTTGTCAGATTGCAGAACGAGACGATTCCAGTGCCAGCGAACGTGAGTCGAAAGTAAACTCGCGGTAGAGATACGTCTCCATCACAATTTCCATTTGACAAGGTTATTAACCTACATGCAACTTCGCTCGCCGAATTTGACTTTCGCTTACTAATCGATAAGTGATGTGGGTATTAGATAATGGTTATTGCGAGAAGTAAGTATGATGCGATGGATTAAAGGCTTTTCTCTGAAGAAGAGAAGGCGTAGAAAATTTTATATGAAACACTGTGAACAACCTTTAAGCAAATTTACGCTGTAGAAAATTTTATATAATCCAGTCTCCGACTCGCTGAGGTGAACATCAACATGTATATCTGTAGCTATGAGTATAGCTCGGTATCTACGCTTGACAAGCTTTTATGTCGTCAATTTTCATGACTGCATGATTTTTTATTTAAAGAACATCTTATTTTTTTGTATGCAATTTAACTTCTCCATTTTGTTAGCGACGAAAGACTTTCATAGACAATAAAACGGTAACAAGGTAGGAAACTATGCTTAAAATATTCACCGCAAATAATATGTGTTCTACTTCGTCTATTGTCAAAAACTATATTTTAGTATAGCAGACTAGTGCTGATCATTTATACATCTCAGAATTATACATATAAAAAAATTAAATTTTACTTAATAAAAAAATCGCTTAGCGTAACATATCACACTTAAAAAATAAAAATAATTTTCTTTACTCAAACACTGTAGGGTCTGCGGTATGTATATTCCCCTATGTATATAAGAGAATATTTCAGAACAAAGATCTTCTCTATTCATGCAACAAACAACGCGAAGCTAAAACCGAGCATAAGTGATATACGAGCCGAGACAATAGAATACATATTGAATTACAGGTAGTGTATTTGTCGCCTAATGGAAGCTTTTTACCAAATTCATGGTAAACATATTTTCCAAAAGCTAATAGCTGCCTTATCCATACCTAAGCGTATGGTAATTGGTATATAAAATTATTAGCATCATATAAGAGATTTTTTTGTTATTACGATATCATTGTGTTCCGAAATCTACATGCTTATGTTTATTCTGTGCCTAGCTTTTCATCTGCAAAGCTTAGTTAAAGCTTAAGAGGATCTGTTGACATTGAATTCAAAATGTACCCTCAAAGTGAATAAATAGAAATGCTTTTGGCCTTTAAAAAGGCCTAGTAAAATATTTAATATTATACGAATGAATTAGTCAGCGGGTTAGGATGAATAGACAGTTAAATCGCAATCAAAAAGCGAAGAGAAACATGCCGTCTCAAAAGTCAATGTATACATATCTTTTACTTACTTATATAGGTAGTTTGGCACTTAATTGAAAGAGGTTTGTCCCATATCAGTTTACCTAAATAGAAAAACGTTTTAGGACGATAGTAAGATCCAATTTTCGTCTCGTCCCGAAACGAAATGTAAAACCAGAACACGTTCGTTCTACCTTTAGAAAGGTCACGCCCGAGTAGCCTTTGTATGATATATCTGAAGCGAACTTTCGATTTTACTGTAAGTTTTTTTTCTAGCGACAATCAATATTAGATGTATAATGTAGGTTCTTTATTGTGAAACGAGAGTTCCATACAATCCAAGAACTTGAACAGATATGGGGATGCGGACAAATACAAGATATATTTGAAGCTAACTTTTGTTTTTATGATTTTTTTCTCTCACACACAGAACTTTAAGTGTGACTTATATATAGAGTCTGTAACTTATATAGAACAAAAATTATATATAAGTCTGGTACTTATAATTTTTGTTCGCCTTAATAAAACATTGTTTTATTGAGTCAATAATAATAAATGAGTTTTCTTACGATAATAAAATTTAATTAAATGCCGCGTGGTTATTCTTGTCTAGGTTTGATATTTTCAACAAAAGGGACAGCAAAAATTTTTCAAGTAGGTACCCGCTTTCAAATATAGTTCTGAGACTTGAAGAGGTGGCTGTAGTCAATAGAGACCAATATTCAACAAATTTCTATTCAGCATATCCAACGACCGATAAGATCGCTTTTTATAATATACACATTTTCAGGACTAGTTCTATTCAAGACGAAGAAGATAAGGCAATAATTTTAATTAGGTACTTTGGAATACGTTATCATAAAAGCCTGATCCCCACCGGTATAGCGTTCTCTAATAAAATCCGATAGACCCGGTGACCTTTTTCAACACAGATATATTGTCCTATATATGAAGCCGTGCCCAAGAGAATTATACACATAAGTCTGTCAATTACTGTCCTTTGTACATTCAATGTCGGTTACACGCCGCTCCTATATACAGATGTTCGGTAGCGGTAACACCGTATTTGCATTTTCAACAAAAAGTAAAGTCACATAAACCCGAATTAAGTTTAACGAATCTGTTTGCGGCCGGTTGAAATATTTAATTGGCAGTGACCTCAAACAAATAATAATAGTCCATCAAAAATTCTTACGATGAAAATTTGTATAAATAAAAGCAATTTTGTTTACTTATTACGGGTATAATAAAATGTTTACGTTCTAGTCTGAAGAGCTTAATCAAATAGACTAATAAAAGAATTTTCTTGACATAAACTTAAGTACAGTATAGCTAAACTAATTAATTTACTTCACTAAAGCTACGTTCTATACGGTCTGGTCTATCCATATTAGAAAAGTCTTAATAAATGTAGTAACGTTAACTACTGGCAAGCAGTGTTTAGAATAATACTAATTCAAGTCGATGTACCTAACTAATCTACATCTGTAATTGTAATACACATGATATCCATAAAATAATTAAATTCAGTGAGGCAACAGGTTAAAGCATTATAAGTATGAACGCCGTAACATCACGCGAGGACAGTGGCACACGCGAAGTGCGCCCGGGCGCCGGCTCGATATGCCCGATATTATTTAGGTGACCCACGTGAGACATTCCTCAGTTCTTACTACTCACATACCTTCATAAGTGCCCCTTTCAAGTAAACTACCCATAAGAAACGCAAGGCTAATTTTTCACTCCCACTAAAGTAAACACAATTTATTCGGAACACTGACCAGGTGTTGATTTTGTGAATTCTATATTTCGGTCAAACCATTAATTATTCTACGATAAAATTGATCGCGGCTTACCAATTTCAAGCGTTGAATGTTTATTCAGCAACGGACTGCCTTTGTTCACGATTTTAGATGTATTATTGTTGGATGGACATATTTTTTTAGGTTTTTGCCAATCGGTCTAGCAATAATAACAATATTTTGTTAAGTTACAGTACATAATAATATTTACTGAAGGTTATTTTAAAATTATTGATATCTTAGTCTATCTAGTCTATCTAGTTTATTCTTATTACATTTCTATTGGTAACAGCTTTACTTAGGAATTACAATACGTGTTTGATTAAACGAAACTCTACATGACGACACAAAGTGGAATTAATTCCCGCCATGTATCATAAGCTTACTGTTCGATGAATAATTACGCTATATGTCGATTGCACAGTACTTTACCTAGTGACGTACATATGAAGGACGCAGTAGCAATAGGACCGCCGGTATCATACCACGGGTTGAGGACACGGAATGCACTTCAGTAGATCGTTCACGTCGCATCTTCGAAACAATGATAAGGAAATATTACTAGGTAATTCATTTACTCTCGCTACAATGTAGCTTTCACCTTGCGCTAATGGCATTGGAACTGTTTTATGTCAAATGCACGGGGAATCGTTATTTCATAAAATTCCTTGGGTGCATAGTGCATACCTGTATGAATGAACTTTTCCTAATGGAAGAAAGTTCATAAAATGTTGTTAAAATTACTTTACATTTTTAATTTATTTGAGTGACATGATTATGTCTAAATAGGAAATGACAAAACTTAAAACTAGAAACAATCCAAACAAAAAAAGAAAAAATGTTTTATAAATTGACAGCCACAATTGAGACACCCCACATACGTCCATGCCCATACAATTCGCACGCACGCACGCAGTATGCACGTATGAACGCACTTATGGGCCTCAACACTTATGCACTTATTCGTAAATTTATATTCTTTCTAAGATACGTTACATTTGATTAGGTATATTGAAACTTTATATCTTTAGCGTTAATTGCTGCATCTTTCAAAATGTTTGCAGATAAAATACGAATTTAAGTTGTATTCAAATGTTGTTAACAACTCGCAAAATGGTCTATGAAGAAGCGTATTTTTATTAAGTTTTGGAGAATGTCAATTGTTTTAAAATTGTAAACTTAAATATTGGGGCGGGAAAATACAGTCAACACTAATGATGTTGACACTAGACACGTTGCCGTCGCGGCGTCTGCCGTACACGAAGTGGGGTGTGGCGAGTATTTCCGACCAACCTAAAACAGATAACGAGACAAGCGTATTGTTTCTAACGTCTTAATCGTACGAGTACTTAATGTACCAGCCTAAACAAAACAAATACTTTTATTACTACTTACTAACTAGCTGTCCCAACGCGACTTCGTTCACGCTGTACCTGTCCTACTTTATACCCTAAACCTACCCTTTTTTTGTTTAAGAAGTAAGAACCATCCTTGAACATCCAAGAATATTCTAAAAAAATGTAAATCGGTTCAGCTGTTATCGACTTTGTAGCCAATTTTATTTTTTCTTTAAATCAACGTATATTACCTACGTACCTACATATAACTTTATAAGCTCTTTATTAAACAATGTCTCGTGGTTTTACTCCCGAAAGAATCTTGCTTTAAATTCAACTTTAAGATTAAAAGGATACTTACGAAATGTATTATAATATTGTGTTTGTTTTTAATAAAGAGATATATTGATTATTGATTTTACTCATGTGTTAGTGTACATAATATTGGTACTGTGAGACATACGTCTTTGCTATTAAGTACCTATTTTATATGATTTTCGCATGAAATTTAATATACTTTTAAAAGACTGTTTTCTTGACATAGAGTTACTTAAGTACATACCATTTCTCATGGCTGAAACTATCTATCAAGTTCTCGAACGTTAGTCTTCTGTTGTTGACTTAATCCTACCTAACAAATGGGCATCGAAGCGAACGTGCTCTACACTGATATTATTATAGATATAAGTCAACAAATATTAAAGCGATTCATGTGGATTTATGTTTGACAGCAACGTTAAATTGCACTTACAAAAGTTATAATAATGGAAGTGTTCTATTTACTGTAAAAAAATACTTGAGTTCTGTATCAATGGGTATTTCTGTCTGTCGGTAGTCTGAATTCTTTTTGTAATAATAGTCGTGAGTCCCACTGCAAATGTAAATCAGAAGAGGAAACTCCTCTCAACAATTAAGTCTAGTAGTTTTTCATATGTTATATGAGACTATGTTTGTATATTAAAGCATGTTTTTTGTTGATCAGGCTCCATAATGTTCCACGTGCGCCGGCGGCCGTCGGACGCGCAGCCGCGGCGGCGCAAGAAGAAGGCGGGGTCGAACGCGAGCTCGGGCGCGCGGCCCGGCACCGAGCCCATGCTCATAGAGGTGACGCCCGACGGCGCCGCGCTCGAGAACGGGCGGCGCGTGCGCATCACTGACGTAGTTGAGGTTGGTACATCCTTTATAGCATTTACTTATTTATTAACCGTTTAATTTGATGGCTAATTTGTAAGATTTAAACGTGAATAAGTTTTTACGACAAGCAGTATTCGAACTCATTAAAAAGAATAAAAACTATAATATTTGTTGCTTTATGCTGGTTTAAGGGAACTTTTAATAGTAAGATTTACAAGCATTTAATTGTTTACACCACAAAGTAATTAATTTATTACTAAACCATACGTGTACCGCTTACAATTGCGATTACCGTTTAATCTTTTTATCCACCCTAAGCTTCCTTCTTAACGAGTAACGTCTTTGTTGTGTGAGTTTCATTCAACGATTATAGAATAATTGATGAATCTTGATAACGTGTGCCGTAGTTTTTAATTTGAAATGTTATAATATTATGTATTATGTTTAAGTCGGGATTATCTTCTGTTATATACGTTTGTTATTATGAACATTACCAAACTATTTATACTGATTTAGTATAAGTAGTACGTATCTTTCATATAGGTATTTAAAAGAAAGATTTTAATTTTATTTTTACGATATTTTTATAGAGCTATAAAACGTCAATATTGTCCATACTAATCGTAAACTGCAATATTGCTTACATAGTCCTATTAAATTAATTGATTCGGGTCGAGAGCTTAATCCCCTTTGACTTTCAATTAGATGAACAAGTCGATATTGAAACGACGTCCGAAGCGCATTGCAGTATCCTTAAACAAATCTATACATTAACTTGATTGATAATTATTCGAATGCCTTTGGGACTAAAAATAATATACGAAAAATCTATTTTGATATAAATTTGTATTAACAAATACGTCCAGACATAAAATATTAACCATGTGGCTTAAAAGAGACAAATATAAATGTAACAGGCAAGAACAAAGTAAGGGAAGAACAAATGTCATCGTTTATATTTTTTTAATAATTAATGCCTTACTCATGTCCTGTATTTTCTCTCTATTTATTAAGCCTAGCTCCATGAATATACAATTTTATTTAAATGCTTCCACCACGCTGCGAATTCCTACAACACTAAGCATGTTTGGCGATTTAACTGCCAGCTATTCCTATTTATATTGACTCCTTGTAACACGTATTCGTGTTCCTATTAACATATTTTAGCCATTTTGTTTTTCTCGTTCGGAATATAAATAACTTTGCCAACGTTAAAAGCTTTAAGCTTAGTTTCCAGACGATCCTTCTTAGCTTGTCTTACTGTTCATTTAACTATTGCAAATAATTCTTATGTTCGTATTTTAAGCAATATAATATATTATATTGCTTAAAAACGAAATCGATAAGACAAAATCGAATTAATAATGTCTTCACTATTTAATCGTATTAAATATTAATTTAATTAACTTATTTGCAATTTTTATCAACGTCACATGTAATCTAACGTTTTCGAGTAATTAACGTCTAAATTTTAATAAATAGCTCAAAATTATTTATAATAATTAAAAAAAATTTTCGAATTGAATTCGAATTTTTTTTTAATTTTTGCGTTTTCTGAGAAGATTTACCATAGTAACATATATTTTTTTTTTCACCATCGGAAAGAAGAGATTTCAACGAACAGAAACCATACCAACTTTTTGAAAATAGCTGATATTTTGA
>DWAJ01002964.1:0-15915 GCA_018238005.1 Eurema mandarina
CAACCAAAGTTTCATAAAATTCGGTTTTATCAATCTTAAGTTATAGCAAGTTTAAACTTTGGGAGCCTCTCCTGTAAAATTATCATTTTGCATTTTGGCCCTTATACGTAGGACCCATCGATATATAATACAGTACTTTCCGTTTAAACTTACATCCTAAGGTAATAATAATTTACAATTAAACGTTTACAAAATTGTAGCAAAAATAGATAAAGTTCAAATTATAAGAACAAAGTAAATTTTTACACAAATGAGTCTTATTTTATTATTTTAAAAAAATCGTAGTTTGGACAACTGTGACCATAAATTTAGTTAACTCTATGATAAAAATGAAGACTATTTTAATTTCCTTATTTACAATACATACAATATTACGTAAATTCGATCTGAAAGATGTCCTAACATTCAAAAAGTAAATTATTAACTATTTTATACTAGGATATAACTAACACATTAAATCAGCTCTTTGCCTCAAGAGCTCTAACCGTATCTCATGTTCCCGAGCAGCCATTCGTAAAGCTGTTATACTGGATGAAGTCACATCATCGACTGGTATGGACTCACTGCCTGGTGAAATGGGAGGAGATATGGACGGCGTCGGCGAGCGAGCTGGCGGCGTTCTCGAAACTTCCGAATGTCTACCCTCAGAGTGCGAGCGTTCTGAATGTTCTGGCGACAGTCTTGGAGGTTCTGGTAGAGTTAGATTCGCGAAGAGAGAGTGGAAATGAGCTGGTGATGTCGCGTATAAGGGGGCGCCGAAGATCGGCGGACGGGACAACGGTGGTAGATATTGCGCTCCAAATAGTGGCGTGTTTGCGTACCTGTTCAAAAACATACTTAATTAATATGTGTGAAAATTACACTTGATGCATTTAGATGATGATTAAAGTAAGACACAAATGAGACGGAAGAAGATAAGGAAAGATTAGGCTGCATGATAATATCTATCTTTCTCTTTCCTTCTCTTCTAAGATCTACTGCTATCGTTAGTTTAAATGGGTTCTACGTCTAATATGATTTGTAATGTTAAATGTTGATATAGTTTTATAGTGAACTGTAGGTACGTTATTAACATAATGTATTTACCTGAAAGATACAAGCGCGTTGTCAAAGGGTTTCCTCAGAAAGCTAAGCTGAGACAACGGATGTGGTGGGGGCAACGCAGCTGGTGGGGGCAAGGGTTGCCCGCTGCCCAAATACCCGCTGTAAGGATGTGCGTGGGGCCCCACTTTTTCCTGCTTACGCCACTTGGCTCGACGGTTTTGGAACCATACCTGGTAACAATACAAAAAAATTAGCATCGCCACATTTTCAGGTCTAGTCTTCCAAATATGGTATTAAAGGATAAAGAAGTTCGGCAAGGAATCCGGTCCTCATCGAACGATATGACATCTCTGATGAGATGGCAGTACCTGTCTCCCATATTTCGGAAGAAAGATAGTGCTACCAACATTATAATATATAATTAATTGTTATTGCATCTTATTATACATTAACTGTATTAGACATTATGAGTGACGTATTTAGTTATCCCAAGAAAACTTTTAATCTACTAGTGAAATTAGAGTTGATAGAAACCTTATTATGGTCACCCAATCCAGTCCTTCATAGTTATATTTTTATAGCCAACGCTGACCTTTCAAATGTGTTAAGGCAGTGATTAAAACCCGTTAAAATAGCTTTGCCACATAATTAAGACGTTATCCGCCAATATGGCACATGTTGCATTCCTTGACTCGACCGGGTGTGACCATGATTTGAGACCATAAAGGGATATTTACTACTTTAATTATCTACAAAACGGTTATGGTTTATAGTCAGATAATTACCTATTGATGTTATTAATACACGATACTTGGAGGCTATAAAATTTTATATTTATTTGTCTTAATAACTTTTAAATTATTATGGTTTTACATTATATCCTGCGAAGGGAATGTATGATGGTTGTGGCGATGATTAAGTATTTAACTCTCTTATATTAATCGTTCATCAATGATCAACAAATTTCAGATTAAACGTCAACGAAATTGCACTAAAACAATCAACAAAGTACCACAATGTATTTACTTAATGACTTAATGAGACATTTGACTGCACTTTAAATGGCGAATTTTCTAAGAACAAAGCGCATTTATATGGAAGGTATAATCATAATCGCATTTATGTGTAGGCAAAACAGAAAAACCCTGCGTTGCTTTCATTATAATTATTTTAATGGGCACTATTCGATTGTAATAGATGTGATTCACAAACCTCAGAGTTTTCTCTGTTTTTACCATAAAGTCGTTAAGGTATGCACTCAATATTATACAGTTTTAATGGGAATGTCCCTTTGATCAACGCTTAATGGGCACCTCATCACACAGCCATTAGTACGGACGTGAGAAACATATTAAAACTTTAAACGCCCTACAAATTTTTATATCATTGTAATCGATCGTTATTGAGTTTTCTTACAAAACACTATTATGAATATTAACGAAAATTCAGTGCTTCTGAATGGTATGTCAATCAGTATTCTCAATGCGTTTGCAATAAAAACACATGTAATCATACAAGATACTTTATATTCTTACTATATAAAATTAAACTTGCATTATACCTATATTGGTTAATTATGTATGGACATAATTAACCAATATATGTATATGGATACATAATGGAATAAATTATGTTTTAAATCCTGTCTTGCTTGAGATTATTAATATCAAACAACTATTTATTTTAAGAATAATACATACATTAGAAAGGCGTTTCCTACGTTTGTGTGGTATGTAAATTGTTTGCTGTCATTTACCGAATTTAATATGATGGACATTTCTTAGAGTCAATTTATTATTTAATCAGGTATTATATGTAGGTACAAACATTTTATAGAAGTAACACATTATATCTAAGGGAAGCCGTCTTTAATTCCATAATCAATATGAATTATTCTATTTAATTCTTCTATCCTATCCTTGGACAGTTTGTGAGGATGTATACAAAAAATACTTCATAAATTTGACTTTCTTGTTGTACTTTAGTTTGTATCAAAACATATTATATATCAGTGTTTCCTCAGAAACTTAAACTACGCGTGCTAAAACCTCGGCTCCAGTTTCTAATAAACGCTTTCATGAGCTAACTTAATTAAAAAACAATTTCCACCTCAACCAAAAGCCCAATAGAGCATAGCAAATAACACTTAATATCAACCGTATTCCATTGGAATGCTAACCGCCTCTCACACCGCTATAAAAATTACTATATCAGCAAGTACAATAGCGATATAAAAACGGGCGGGAATAAAGATTAATCAAAGGCGGATAAAATAATTAGTTCTTACACAAAACCGTATACGGCGTAAATGTCTGCTAACTCCGGTTATTACGGAATTTTATCACGAGTCCCGAGATTGTGTTTTTTCGGATCGATAAGTTTAGTCCTAATGCGTACTTGTGGGTACAATATTTAATCAATTTAATATGTAAAAGTTACTTGAGATTTGATATTTTAGAACACTAGATGAGTACTTAAATGAGTAATACAATTGATTTAATTTTTTAACATAACAGTTCACTTTCAATGCGTAAAAAGTTATTTTGGATACGAAATTTGAGTATACTAGAAAGGGATCTTATTTTTTGATCCGCTTAATAGTTCACTTTCTTAGAGAAATATAGGAATAGACCTAAGTTATAGTTGGGAAAACTTACTTGAATTCTAGCTTCTGTTAGACCAATCTTCAACGCTAGCTCCTCTCTACAATAAAAGAAAACATAAATTAATTGAAGAAAATATTTAATATAAGAAAGAATCAAGCTCACGTTTCTTTTTTGAGATTTTCATTCAATAAGATTGTAAAAAATAAATAATAATCGGGCACCACAGTTTCGCCAATTTTTTTATCTTTAATTAATAAAAAAACTGTTATGCCGGGACATGCCTTCCTGCTTGAGAAAATAGATTTCAAATCGGCCCAGTAATATTCATCCCAATAATATTATTATTACGAGAAGATAGATCTTAAATGAATTATCATGTTACATTAAGTTTGGACATATCGTAATTTCATAAAAATAATATAATTATAATGTAAATTACATACCTAGTAAACACGTCAGGGTAATGTGTCCTCCCGAAAGCTTTTTCAAGCTCATCGAGTTGAAAGCTACTGAAGGTTGTTCTGTAGCGCCTCTGTTTGCGTCTCGGAATGTCTTCGTCGTCAACACCACTACCTGAGTGAGGCCTCTCAAGGTCTTGGGAAGGGAGGTCGGGAGTCAAATGTTCCGATACACCCATCTGGAAAAAATTGGTTTTGTTAATAAGGAAGTAACATAAAATCTCGAAAAAAAACTATTGCTGTTATTGAAATATTAACTAAGAATTTATATAAAAGCCTTTCAAAAGTGAATAGTTTAAATTATAATAAACGCAAAAAAATGCAAAAAGCCAACATCACGCGGTGTTCCCAAGCGGTCACCCATCTAAGTACTGACCGCGCCCGACGTTGCTTAACTTCGGTGATCGGACGAGAACCGGTGTATTCAACGTGGTATGGACGTTGGCAACGACAGGAGCAAAAATAATTAACATAATACTCGTTCATGATTCTAATATGTATGTCAGAGTTAAACAATTATTTGGTAGAAGTTTAATCACCATTAAATTGAATAGAACTATTGGATCTTTCTCAATATTTTCTAATGGTATTAGAACATTTAAGCACGTTTTCTCTAATTTACCGATGACTGAGCAACACGAAGCAACGATGATTTAAAATCGTTGGAGTGTTACCGCACCTGCCGAGTGCCGACTACCATCTGTCGTTGACGAATTAACTATTTTACATGATACTTAAAACACTCACTGAGTTCTGAGTCACTGAGGAATACTTAATAGAAAATAGATTAGATTAACGAAGAATTTGGAAAGTTTAACTTCTTAGGACAATTTCGTCTTGTTATAAAATATAACTAGACTACAGGACAAGAAGTTTCCTCAATTTAGTAATATGTAGATAATAAGGATTATTGAATTTACTCCTTGCCCTCCTGATGGTAAGAGAAACGCTAGCCCATAACCAATGCAATGCTACCCAGAACTTTGCTCCGGGCAGGGGCTACATCGACGCTCCCCACTTTGAGTCATAAGATGTTAAGATCCATAAGCCCTGTAATCACGCTAGCTACAGTAGTTATTGATAAGAATATAAATTTTGCCGATACCTTAGCACCAAGTATTTACCACATGATGTTCCTGCCTACGTTAGGAATAAAAACTAATGAACAAAAAATCCAGCCGTAAAAACAACAGTATCGTAGTTACCAGACGCAATAAAAACCTGATTAAATTAAATAAAGAAATTGAGAAGTGTATTTTGCCGGTTCGTTGAGTACGAGTTTACTGGAATATTGGTCATTACTCATTGATCCAACCTTATAAACTCACTTCCTAAACAATTTATTATTAATTCTTATTATACATTTAAAATAACAGGCATTTAAATACGTAAACCAAAGTTATAATTGGAAACATTTTCATACGAAAATGTGAATAAAATATATTACTTAAATAGCACTAGAAAGCTTCATCCAATTCGTCCAAAACTATGTCAAACTTTGGACGGAATAAAGGTCTGAAACTACGTAAGTATAAGTACTTTATTCTGTAACTTTTAGATAAGGCTTACCTTATCTGAAAGTTACAGAAGTTAGTGCCATCTTTACTAATTGATAAATGTAAAATTGGAATTTCCTGTTTTAGTAATAATGTCTCAGAACATAAAAGTTTGTGGAATAAAATTCAGAGCATCGCGTCTATTTGAATAGCGTAGTCAAAATAAACGCCTAAGTATTTAATAAATTTTTCTTAGGTACCTTAGTAGGTACCTAAGAAAAATTTATTCTAACAATTCAAACTAAAATGTCGACTAAATTAAAGCTTTCACTTTTAATCAATATAGGTCTGTGTTGATGATCTTTTTGTGTGTCATCGTTTAAATAATCAATTTTTGGAATTTTTAATAAGCTGGCAATAATCGAAAAAAAAGCATTTTAATTACCTACTCGTTAAAATTTTATCGGCGAAAAAAACAAAAACCAATTTTCATAACCTACTAATTTAAAGATACCATGTAATTAGTAATAGCAATTTGTTAAAAAACTAAATTAATTTAGCGACATTCTAGTTGGTTTCCATACCCGTACGGTTCATCAATTTATTAGCTTTCTGTTACAAACAATTTTATTTGCTAAATAACAATTACAAATGAAAGGAAATTAAAATAGTTGTTACTAAAAATGTCAAGTTGTTTGCAAGTAATTTATCATGCCTTAATTATAATCAGCCAATTTATATTATTATTAGGATTTTCTGAAATGCGAATCTAAAATGTTTTATTTCATAAAAATCACGCGTCATAGACTGCATAGGTATATTCTCTCGAAAAATATCTATCAAACATTGGGACTTTATAATGGACCTTTTTGTAGAAACTTTCTTAGAACGATAAATAAATAAAACTATTTGTATATTTCTACGATGAAATATCATTTTAGTTCATCCATTAAGTACCTATAATCGTAATACTAACTAACAGACATCTTTGTCAATGTTAGTACCTAAAACTAAATCAAATTACATATACACAAAAAAGTAAAAACTAAGATACTATCGTTACACAAAACTATCTCAATTTATTCGTCTATTTCTAACATAATTTATTTCCTTTAATTTAAATAGCACAAAGTTAATTACGTTTTCAAGTAATTAATTTATATTCAAATACAAGAAGCAGACTTTTCCAATTAACTCCTCAATCATAAATATTCGCTAACTGCTGTATGTAGGTGCGTTATACTTCATTTTATATGCGATTACGTTGCGATATTAAACCAATAGATAGTTTTTAACTATTTTCTTTGACACATTAATTAAAATCTTTCGGAGTTTCACCCGATATTATGATAAGTTAAGTTATTATAAACAGACAGACATAATAGTATAGGACGTATCTTATTCTGTCTGTCTGACATGAAAAAGAAATAGTTTTATAGGTCGCGTCACGAATCTTTAGCGCTGAACGAAACCTGCGCAGAAGTCAAAAATAAAGTATCGAGGTAACGGCGCGGCGCGCGGGGCCCGTGATCGTCGGGTGCGCGAGCGTTGATTAGTTGTCCCAGTCGTGTTGTCTTTGTCGCACCAATACGTCAATTACGAGCGCGATTCTACCGATGCGCAGCTATTCTCGTCCAGCGCTAAACATAAATGACGCGAACTATACTTTCAAATAAACATTTGGCAATCGATACCTAATAGATATCTGCAGTCATAAATTATGTATAATCCTATGTTTTGAGCAATATTTCATTATTTTCCTTGAAATACTCCTCAATAATATAATTATTGTTGTCCACCCCAACTAACAGTATAAAGACAAAATCTTATAAAATCAATTTAATATTTAGTTCCGAATTTCTGTCTACTCGAGGTAAATTCTCGTTCACTTATGTATTATATATTATATATATGTATTTGTTATATTATGTCACAAATGATGTAACAAAGATATATCTAATATAGAAAACTTTCAACACTTTATAAAATCGCGATCAAGCTAGCCTATATCCCTTCCGAAGCTTTAACCTAAATTTGTGCTAAATTTCATAAAAAATCGTTTTCTAATTAGGCCTGAAAGTGTTAAGTAAGGATAAAGTAGTATTAAAATAATGACGTCACATTAGTATAAGTCAATAGACTAATTACTAAATTACCCTATTAAAATTTCTCTAAATACATTGGAATGTTAAAAACGAGTAAAATATTAGGTTACTCATGCGTAAGGAATTTCATAGAAACGGCGTTGATACGGCGCCTCCCGGATTATAGTTTATGTCCGTTCGTCCATTAGTACAAACCGATTATCGAGTATTTTGTCACCACCTCGTGACATGAATAATAAGCTGACTAAAACTCTTTAATGGCATCTGTTACAAGAAGTCACAGATAATGTGATTTAAATTTTTATCTGCTAATCGTCCTTCGTTTAGACATAAGATACTTCGAATTGACGATTATTAAAAAAATTGTAATTACATGATGTATAGTTTAAAGCATATTATGCTTATAGCAATTACAATTTGTAGGTACAAGTAGTTTGGAAATTATATTTTAATAGCATGTGCTATTTTATTGAATTTTAATGCCTATTATATATGTACTTCCTAGTCCCATTTATATATTATTAATCAATGATGCACACTAATGCAATAAAAAAACAGACGAGCATATATCGAAAACAGACGGCCTTATCACTGGCAATCAATTAATCTAATAGTTATATTAATAAAATTAGGTATCTAATAAACATAGTATGCACTTTAAAAATAATAATAAATTAAATAATAATTTAATAAACGATTGGTAACAAGTAACGACGCTCAGAATGTAAACCTAACAAAGTAAACAGAACCGTCAGAAAAGGTCGCTATATAGCATAAGGCAGACAGACATCAGTCAGGTGAGTCACCTTCAGCTTATCTAAGGCTCCAATAATCCCAAACACCATTAACACCCGCTTTTACTAATGGACAAAAACATTTAATCCACCGTTCTAAGAGTGTTTTGCAAAACGGATATACCAAGGATTTTAGTGAGTTATTTTTGAATAAATAACAAAGAATAAAATGTGATTTAAATATTCTTATTATTTTTTATCCTTAGTTAGTTATGAAAATATCTTTAACGTAAACTGTAAACTATTTCTATGAATATAATCGAACAATTCTTTAAGCAACTTTGTTGGCACTTATTCCTTTATACCTGCCAATTTACCTGTCGACATTAAACTGAAAAACCATTACAAAAGATACCACTATTCTAAACTTGTATCAGATGAACAGATCAATTCAAACTTCAATGTAACATTTCAAATTACGCCAATCATTAGCCGATATTAATCTCCAACGAATCTACTCTAATTTCATCACTGCGTAATGAAACAAAAAGTCTGATCACAATTAAAATTCAAGATATAAATCGTTCTGTAACCAAATTTCCTATTAAACACGCCGCTAGTAGCCCAGAGTAGCGTGTAATGAGAAACCAGAATGTTAATTAAGATCTAATTAAGTCTAATACAATCAATGCTGCTCGCGTTCCGGAGGCTTCTGCAAGTCATTCAGATGTTTCAGGACCAATTTTAATAGATCTCTGACCTTCGGCGACGCTATACACGATTCTAAAGAGTTTATAGACTTCAGAAGAAGCGAGAGACTTTACAAATTGGTAACGTTAATCAAATTGAGATCGGCCAACCCTTTTGTAAAAATTGGTTAGATTCACTCGGTCGAAGCCCCATTGTAATGTGAGAACTCAATTAAGTATACAATGTTATTGTATGTGAGATTGCTGGATATAGTAATGAAGATATCAAGAAGTCAAATCGTTTTTAGAAATCTTAGTTACGTCTCATTTTATATAAAAACTTTTGATATAATTCAACTATAAACCTTTACATAAAAATAACCATCGAATTCTAATTGCTATAGACATAGTCGATATAAACAATTTACCTGTTTAATATCAGTAAATAAATATTTAAATAATCAAGGATAAAATATAAGATTAATTTAATTTAAGAACTGATTAGTGATAACAAGAGCTACCTACTATTATCACCTGGAAAACATTATCTTGTTATATGTATCTACGGATGTCGACTACACGTATCTATAGTCCTCAACAATAAAATATTTATCATCTAATATATCAAATGGAGTATCAGCTTCAAGTATACGTTATACGGAATTATAAACAGCCTTAATAATAAGATGAACATCAAAAAATTCTATAAAAGTCAAATAAAATGGGACCGGCACAATGGCTTTTGTTGTTGACCCTTACAATAACCTAAAGAGCATTTATAGAGCTCAAAGATGTGGATACGAAATTCGGAGCTGACCATAACACGAGCTATAAACAAAATTAACAACACAAGGAACCCCGCTGATTTCAATTTTGGGTCTGACATCGGCCCTAATTCAATAAAGCAATAAAATTCACCTAATTATGCAAATGCTTTAAAATATAGAATATTATACCTTTTCTGACTACAAAAATTATGATGGGCGCCGTCAAGTTAGCGTTGATTAATAGCGGCCGGTTCTAGTGTTATCAAAATAATGTCATTAAAATATAAAGTTAATTGTTGTTTATAATTAGTACAGCGGGGGTGTGACGTAATGAACGTCAGTATTTTATTACTCTTTACCTACACCTTGTATTGGTTTTTAATATATTAGGCCTATTAATAATAGATAATTTCCTTGTGTCTTTACAAATTTAACATTGTAAATATTAATTAACAATTAAGGTTACTTTAAACACTATGCTTACTCTATATATTATAAAACGATAGAGAAAAAATATAAGAAGAAATTATAATAAAAAATAAATAAAATAAAATAATGTTTCCAGAATAAATAAAATATAAAAATAATTCTGAGACGTTAATTTAAATGACATAATTATCGTAATAAAATTAAACGCAATATTTTTTAAAAATAAATAAACAAAAGCAATATTTTATTTTCTTGTAAATATGAATAAAAATTATGCACTTACATTTATAAACCACTTTAAACCAGCTTCAACAACTCAAGTCCTCAATCAGCGATATAAAGAAAGTTCACACGGCTGGTATCGGCGCGACACAATTTGCATTACACGTTGCGAACACAACAAATTAATATACTATGACACACCGACGCGTTCAATCGACTGGTTATGAATAGTGAATACCGCGATCACCTACGCACGAGTCAAAAATGAACAGCAAAAAGTGTACCGGCTCCAAGCTCCGCCCTGCGGTACGCCCGGCCAATAGCCGATCTCAAATACGTTACGAGAGACGAGGGTGGGCTCGAATCGTTTGATACCAGTCCCAAGTTCGATACTGCTAATTGACTTTATCAACAACTGACTTCACTGGGCACGGTCACGATATATGTGTTCGTCTGCGTGTCAAAAGCCTAACTGCTGCCCACAACCAATGTTTATTAAGTATCTTGAGATTTGTACGATTTTTTACGATCTATATCGTTCAAAGCTAATGTAACGTAATATGAATTATCTATAGATTGTGTTGTGTTGAATCAATTGATTATCGATAAACGTAAAAACAAAATTTTAAGTCGCTTTATTGCAATCGTTGTCCTAGTTAATTTTATCAATCTATTTGATATCACAAATGTAATTGTTTTATATAAATTTTAGGAAAGAAGAAAGGATAAAATTACTAGTATTTCCGCATTTGATAATATTTATTGCCTATATACACATTATAATACATTTCCGATAGGAACAAACTCACGAAAATTTTGTCTTATTTTTTTAATCTAACTTTTAATATGATGTATAAAAACTCTTTTGGTTAATAACTATAATTTAAGAGAGGAATTTGACGAAGATTTTTTCTTCACCTACTTATCTAAACTATCTTTATCCTCACTGTAGTAGGTACAAATGTATTGAAACATTTTTACTGGCTCTTAATTCATTCTTATTACAATTGACCTAACCACAGTGACCAGCTTTAATAACATAACAAAACTATCAAATAATTGATAGATCTACACCGCACTAACCGACATGATTTTGCAAAATTAATACTTATTCCGTTATTAACAATGACTCACTGCTCACTTCCAAGTTCCAACAATCATTTGTATATATAATTTATTTAAAATTACATCGCGTTAAAATATTGCCTTTGAACATAATAGACACGACAATTGTGTAAACTCAAATAAACATGAACACGAACGCATTAGGCTGAAATTACAAAATAACTAGGATTTCCTCTGGCCGTAATTACACAACGAATTACACAAGTAATAACATATGAATAATAAAACGAGACAGAACTCTTGCCGTGAATTATCTACACTAAACATTTCCCGCGCTCGCTCGAATTAGCCCGTATTTAATTTTGGGAAAATGTAAAAATAAACGTTTTTATTTGTGTAAATAACACAATAAAACCGCCGGTGTTATTAGTCGCACGATACGCGCTGAATTACCGAGATACCATCTTTGTCGCTGTAATTGTTATTTTGTGTCGTTAGCCGTCGATTGTGTAAATTCAGTTAGGGGTTAGGGCTCGCATTTGTTCCATTTAATGTATTAGGACTAGGGTTCGGTAAGGTTTTTAGAACTACGCAGTATTTTAGCCGATACTAGGTACAAGGTAGCTGGGCTTATTTATAATAGTTTATTATGAAGTCCTCTTGTTGAGGATAATAGATATTTTCTTTTACTTAAACTTACACCAAAAATCTTTAAAGAATCACGATATTTTTTAAATTGTATAAAGTAAATGTTGATTTAAATACTTTAATTTGCCTATATAAAAAAATAAGAGACTTTAAATGTATTTGTTAGAGTGAGAAGGTCTAGTAAAGGACCTAGATAATATTTCGTTAAAAAACACGAACTGAACCCAGTTTAATAACAATTATTAACTTAACATAAATTCTGTCGCGCCGGAAACGAATGACATCGGTATAAAAAATTACGCACTTCCCCAACTTTGCAGTTATTGCAATAAAGATAATAATTAGTTTATGAGTCCACTACAAACGCTTCCGACCGACATACGTATTAAAAAAGTATTAAAAAGTACGTGACATTGTGAGGATGGACGAAGTAGGTTCTACGAAGAACGTTAGCCGAAAATATTCCCTATAATGCAGCGAGTAAGGGTCAAAATTCTCTACAGTGGATAAATTGTCGGCTGGACTATCAGACTACCAAATCAATCAGTGTGTTATTATTTTTTTTCCGCCCCAGTTCTCCGGATGTGACAATTGCTTCGTCGCCTACTTTGATACAGTCAAAAAAATTAAAAGTCTATTTAGATCTAACTGTTGTTGTAAGTAAATATTTTTTTATTAAAGCGTGTATATAATGTATCGTTTGATAGTGAATTCAATGATTTAATGGAACGTGCATGGTCTGGTCATATTATGGCAAGACACCGTTGCGAATTGTTTAAATATTCTACTACGTGACACGTATATAGTGATGACAATAATTAAATATATGATGATTGATAATATGTTTATAATAAGAGCAAAACAAAAATAAAAAAACACGGTCATAGTAGGTACAAATTATTTAGTCTATGATTATATTAGGAAGATTATGCACAATCAATATGATCCCATTATAATGTGAAACCATGTACCTAGTGCCACCAGCATAGCGTCTCGTAATGACCGTCGCTCACGACCGCTCGCCGAAACGAAACAGTAACTCAATATTTGTAATAACATTAAATTGATTGACCACACTTGGTCCTGTGGCCGTCACGACGTTCCCACTAACAAAGTTTACCCGCTTTGTGTAGCGAGCACAAAAAGCAAATCAAGTTACAGAGCAAAACAGATAAATCGACAAACAAATACCATTACCACGGCCATTTTCAACTGCCTTCCGCTCGTGATGACGTTTTTCAGGTCATCCGATATCGAGTACACTAAAGCAGCGACTGTTCTGCTATGCACAGCATCCATTGCTTCATCTCTTTCCATGAGCATTTGTACAGCGGTCTTAAATCTTCTATGTATATGTTGAGAAGTCTTGTTGACAGCGGATAGTGGTTGTTGAGGCTGCGGGATTGAATTCTCGTGTTGTCTTTTTGGTTGGTGCTAAACAAACTGCGTCGTTGCCCTCAAATCGATTGGTCGCGCTCGCTGGTGTGCGGGAACGAAGGCGTGACATCGATACTGAAGATACATTTACTTCTTATATTGCTTTTTAATTATTTACTTAATGCATATAAACAATATTAAAAAGACGGCCTTAATGTAGGTAAATCGAATCCTACGTTTTTCCTGTTTGTTTTAATTCGATTGAATAATTAGTCTTACATTTAATTTCAAAATGTCTTTAAACAATTGAACGTCGGAGTATGATGATCTGAAACGTTGTTTTATTGATAAATGTCTTCTCAATGCGACTAAGTTCTAGAGAAACCTAAATACAAATGTATTGGACATAATCTATGTGACAAAGTCTAGCTTTAAAGAAAACGTAGACCTTAGATTTAGAGTAACAAATAAACTTATTACGTGTGTTTGTTTAATTTTAAAAAGCATCTTACATTCTCCATTTTAATGTACTTAGATAAGACGTATATACTTAAGTGTTTAAACCCTTGGCTTACGTAGAGATTTTAAGAGGAACTTTTCTAACTAAATATAATTATTTCAGATAAAAATTCTTATCTATAGACGGATAAATAATTTAACATATCAGAACAATACATATAAGCAGTTAATATGCATTGTTGGATCTAAAAAGCAAATCTCAAATGAGGCAGTCTTAAGACGGATATAAGTTAATACTAAATAAGGTTTCACACTTAAACTTATACCTGCCCTTTCAACTGAAGTAGCTAAGTAGATTGCTTAACAATAGCTAAAGCCTTTTTTAATTATGCAAACCTTTTGTGTGAATGGGGATAGTTGCTACTTAAATACTTGGCAAAAAACAAACCGATTTGTATTAGAGAGCATTATAATGCAGTATTTTGGAAGTTACTAATATGTTTTCGTGGGAAGTACGTAAAAATAGATTTTGGTAAAAAAACGTTGACTAACGTGACTGGAATGTTTTTCTTACGTTGTCTTTAGAACTGGGGGGTGTTGAAATTTAAAAAATTACTTAAAGTTATGATGGCTATAGGTGTGAAGGTGTGAACCGATCTTACGAATGGGAGAAGAAAAGAAGTTGTGACACAAAAGAGAATGTAATCCTCATAGAATACATAAGAAGAAAGAGCGAAAGATATATTATCATAAAAAAAACTTTATAGATAATTATAAAAATTAACGATTTTGACAATTCAGAGGTCCCCTGCGCTTCCAATGATATCTCTGACCAGACAAAACTTTTCGCTGGTAGGTGGATAGCCGGTTTTCTTTCGAAGAGCGGTACCTTTCCTGCCGAGTTTGCCCACATAGAGTTAATATTCCGAATTCACTAAATCAAAGTATTATCCGTAGCTACAATGTAGACCTTAATGAAGTTACTGCAAGGCATCGTAAAATTGTCCTCACGAACGCTGAAAACTACTTATTTAATATTCAAGGAGCTGTATAACTTTACAGTTTCATTGCACTCGATGACCAAATGAGTTGTAAATTTTTATGCTCGCATTTTGCTTCATATTAAGTAATCCAGGCTAATGTTTTAATTTGGCTTGCGAGGTTTACAATTATAGCTACTAAGTAATTTTATGAAGCTTGGTTTGGTTTATAAAAGAAGGGGAATTTATTGAAACTTTGATTTGTTTGCGTAGATACTAATTACAATAGGTACCTATATATTTGAAACGAGGTTTGTTTTATCATACACACTAAAAAATTTTAACTGCTACGTGTTCTCACATATATTATGCATGTATAACACATATTAATCTTCCTCTTGAATCACATCTGTATAAAATGGCATCAAAATATGTTGCGTAGATTTAAAGAGCATTGACACTTCAATCATAGTATGTACAACATTGATATTACATAAAATATTGATGAGGACAGGACGCACAACATAGCGCCATGTAGTCCCACTTATACGAGTACATGCTTTTATATTGTAAATATATATTCATAATATAAATGTTCTATAAACAAGCGACCAGCTCCGGCACACATTTATTAGGCATATATTATACATATAAAGCATCCTCTTGAATCACTTGGAGATGTGTTTAATAAAATGAAAATCTACGCGAAACTACATGCGTAGTTCTGAAGGTTCAAGTATACATAGAGATACATAACAAAAAGCGACTTTGTTTCATACTATGTAATAATAAAACGGGTTATTATAGTTATCTATATATATATATATATATATATA
>DWAJ01002965.1:0-15912 GCA_018238005.1 Eurema mandarina
TATTTTGTAGAATTACATGTCTTGTCTAATGAAGTTTTAAAATATACACTCACAAATAAACTTAACTTCTTGTGTGGATTCCGGTTCGGCCAATAGGAGCGCTGGCGTGTCCGTCACTCTGACGTGGCGTGCTTCATTTACAACTTCACCACCAGCTGCTTCCAAAATTACCTAGAAAAATACCACACTAGAATTAATTGTATACTGTGCACTATAGGGTTTCTTTAGCTTATTTTCCCTATCTCATTACGAGGATAATAACGACCAAAAAGTTTAGGCACATGACTCAAAGTTAAATATGTATGAAAATTATTACTTGTGCAAGTGTGTATACTTGCAATCCTCAAAGGAGTGGGGGTTTGCTTCAAACAATTGTTTCAGACAGACGACAGATTTTTCAGCAAAAAATCAAAATACAATACATAATTAAACACTGCACTACAGCATTGTTAGTTTTTTTTTAATTAAAATTAACAAAACTACGAATTTTTCATTTTGAAATCATATTAATAAATTTTAAACGTAATCATAATAACAAATATAAACGATAATTAATATTAATTAAGAATATATTATATTCGACATTAGGTAATCTGTATTATGATATAATGTAATGTAATAATATGTAATATTTTGTATGTATACGTATATTATATATGTTGGTTTGTTCTATCATAGCGCCTAAACTAACAAGACAATAATGAATGAACTGCCAAAAGATTCATAGAAATGGTGCGACTGATATGAGTAATCGGCTGTATAAATTAAAGTTTAACTTATTACGTAGGTAGTTGGGTTATACTTTTCAAACATATTCTATAAATATACCTTTAAAGTATCCACATCAAGAACCCCAAATGGAGGCATACAGAAGAACTTAATGCCATGAAATAATTTTTGTTTCGCGAGACGAGACCTTCTGGGCCCCGGCTCGCCCGCTGCGTCCAACGCCTCGTATGGTTCCTTTAATATAAAAATAGATACCTATCAATAAATGGTAAAAACCTGCAATTTTTTGTGAAGATGATATTTATTAGAGGACAAATTAATCACAAAAACTCACTAATCATAAAGCCTTCAAACGAAATAAATCACGAAATAAAGCCTTCAAATATATTGTATGTATCTTGCAAAATTTTGTTCACACATTCATCAATAAACTGAAAATTGGTTTTTTCAGTTTGAATTAAAAGAAAAGCTTCAGACGCTTAGAATTGATTACTTTATTGTTTTAGAAATTTTATCATTCTATCAATTAAAGATCATTAAGGCTAATGAAAACTCAGTCTGACATTGATAAAATATTATAAAAATAATTTGTTAGCAAGACCTTTAACCCCAGAAATGGTGTGTTCAATGATATTAGTTCCATGCAAAAACAAAGTGTTTTTAATGTTAAATCTTTTTTTTATTTACTTTTTATAGAGGATGTTTAAAATCTACGTTACTGTACATATTGATTTAACTAAAATATCCGTTGTTTAGATTCTGCATGTGATGACCTAATAGTCGACACCTAAAGCGTAGATAAAATAAAATTCTCATAACAAGAATTTTTTTCTGTAACATTTTTAAAATAGTCGGCAACTAAAGCGTAGATAAAATAAAATTCTCATAACAAGAACTTTTTTCTGTAATATTTTTAAAATTTTTAACTTTGGAACATTTGAAACATAAATAAAATGTTTCAATGCATGATAAACAATTACAGACGGTTTAATTAACGGAATTTACTTACCTCGTCCACAATTTGACCAGTCTGTAGACACCTTTGCACCCAATCATATGCAATTATCCATTTTGATGCTGCCAGAGCACACATAAATTTTACAGATCTAAAAAATTAACAATTCCTTTTATTTTTAACAAAATATTATTTCATAGGAAACTTTGTTTAATTTTTTTTACCTTTGAGCTTTATTCTCTTCATCAACACCAACAATTAGATGTGTTAATTCTTCCACATAGTTATCAACAAAAACCCATTTATAGCGAGCACACAACTGTTTTACATTTGCCTTCTCAGAAACACTTAAACATGAACAGGCTATATAATATTTTAGATCCATTTTATTATTCTTTCCGATTATAATCTTTTGTGAAATAGCATCATTTTGTTCAAAAGCTTTTTTCATTATTTCCATTTCTTGTGTATTTTTAGCAGGCTCAAAGTTAGTAGGACAAAGAGTTTGGTCAATATCATCAATGTTTTCATTCTTCTTACTAAAATCGAGAGATTTTCGAGCCATTGGTGTTGACTTATATTTAATTTGATCGACAAATTTGTTAATAGATATTGGTGTTTCCAATGTTTTTCTAGGTTTTACCTGTTCTACAACAGTAACATTTCTACTACTTTTTGTTGAATCTCCTATTGTTTCAGAATAACTGACTACATTTTGAGATTCATTAGGTTTTAGGATTTTCTCTTTGTTTGTTACCACATCAATTTGTTTGTTTCTTGTAATTGATATGTTCCTGAAAAATAAAACATAAAACATAGCAGATATTATGTAGGACATATCATTAAATTTCCTAACCTTTAAAAAATGTTTAATAGGTTTTTAATATTACTTCTTATTACTCACTTTTGTGGAGTTTCTTCAACAACACTTTTATCTGAATCATCATCATTATGTACTGGAGTACTTAATTCGACGATATCTATATCATTCTGTAATTGCTGTGAAATATGCCTAGGTTTATCTAAAATGTCATGCATATTCATTTTTGGTGATTCACATAAGGTTGTATTTTTCTGTAAATCAATAAATTTCCATATTAAATTGGTTACGAAACTACTTTTAGATTTAATAGATTTTTATATAAAATTGAATTTTATTTTGTATGTTAGTGGCATGCAAATCCACCTATTAAAAAGGAAATATTTATTTAAATGATTCTTAAGATACTTACTATTTGTTCAGACTTCTCAAAAGCTGTATCATCTATTAAAGAAAATATGTTTTCACTATATTTTTGAGTTATTGGTATTTTTTCATACTTATTATCTTTATTACTGTTTTGTGTTGATAGTACAGACTTTGGCTGGGAATTTTTAATACTTTTGGGTGATTTGTGTTTTTGAGTATGTGATGAATTTAAAATTTCAGGATTCTTGTTTGATCCCTTCATGTCTGCATCAATATTAGCAAAAACTTGGCTCATTATTTCATCATAGTTCACAATGTCACTATTGTTGTTCAACTTCTGAGTATATTGACTCTCTTGAGGTAATTTAGAATCACCTATTTTACTTTTCTTACTACAAGGAATGGCATCTGATTCACTCAAATCTCTATCCCTCTTTGAAGTATTTTTTTGGGTTTTCATTTTGTTTTTGCTAGTCGACATAAGAATTGCAGATGGAGTTTGTTTAGTATCTTTTAGTGCTTGCACATTACCTTCCTTCACAGATTCACTATCAAAAATATCTAAATCATTAATATACTCCATATCCTCTTGAATATTATTGTTATTGTTAATTTTATTTGTATTTTTTTCAGTATTATTTGATGTTGTAATGGGTCTTCCTTCAGTTGGAATGTTTTCCATAACAGTTGAAAGCTCTTTTTCAATGCTTTCTGTTATTTCCATATTTATAGTTGAGGTATCAGCTGATGCAGTATTCTTCTTTTCTGATGATTTCAGAGATGGTATCTTATTATTTTCAATACAACTATGTTTCAAATGTCTATTTTCTAACTCTATCCTGTTTTGCACCATCTCCTCAGTCTGAGAGTTCTTTTTTATAGGAGAAGTAGATACTGTTACTTTATCCACTCCGTCTTTTTGAGCAACTGATGTTTGAACTTCACGATCAGAATTTATTTTTAATTGCACATCATTATCTTTCTTTTTAATGCATATATTTGTTTGAGTATTTCCTATCTTAATAGTTATTTCAATATCATCATTGTCAAAACATTCTGATCTCAATTTCTCTGAGCTGTTAATGTTGACTATTTTTTCTGATTCTTCACCAATCAAAATATTTTTCTTATAAAAACATACATTAGGTTTATTGCTACTATTTAAGTTAGCATTCGATTTTCTTAAATTATAATTATTGCTTTTATCGGCATCCATCTCCTCAATTTTATCTCCAATTGCATCATTTTGAGGGCACTTTGAGACATGAGGTTTATCTATGTTTGATTGATCTTTATTGTTACATTGTTCTGCTTTTGAACCATTACTTGTATTGTCTTGCTTACTTTCATTTTCAGCGTGGTCCTTCCTATTCTGAATAAATTGAGTATTATCATTATAACTCTTTACTTTCTTGCACATATCAATTGAAACATTTAATTTATTCTTGTTTTTGTTTAATTTACCAAATTCCTTTTTCATCTTTTTCACATTATTCCAATTTTTGTTTTTGTTAATGAGCTTCTTAATTTTTAAACTTTTCGCACTTTCCGATTCTTTAGCATCCTTTTGCCTTGAACTTCTTCTTGGATTGCCAGTTGAATATTCTGTGTCATCATTGGTCACATAAGTCTCTATATCCATGGGTCCAACTATATTCTCCTTATCCTTATTTAAAATATCTTCAGTATCTGGTAATTCTTCAATCTTATCCCAATCTTTTTGCTCCACTGGCACAAAGACTGGTTTTGTTGGTATAATATTTCTATTACTTTTTGAGTGAATTTGAATATCACTCACAACAAGTGTCTGTGGTTCATTTATTTGTTGTGAATTTTGTGTACTCACTGGAGCTGAAAAATGATTTTGTGAACTGGTCAACCAGTCACTTACATTCTTATTAGGATCCTTTTCACTGATTAAATCACCATCAGGACTAAATAATACATCATTCACTGAAAATAAATATAAGCAATAAATTTTATGAGTCACAAACTTAAGAGTTAATTTTATATCAGTCAGTAATAAAAGCTTACACTTGATATTGAAAAGGTCTTGAAATACGTCAGTTAAACAGTGTACATGTTCGGTACGATTTTGAAGCACTAAATTGAGCCTTAAGGATTTTTTATCAATCTTCATTCCACATGATGGGCAGTTTCGCCTTCCGTGCCAGCATTTATGACATAACGTATGCCCACAAATTGCAGTTGTAGGTACTATGAAATATTTACAGCTAAAAAGGGTTGAAGGTAATAAAGATTCAAAACAGCTGTAGGTAAATCATATATGTCACATTTGTAAGTAAAAACATTGAATTTATATATTACTGTAACAATTTATAATATAAGGTTACTTCGTAAAAATACTGTGTTTAAGTTAAAATGAATTTATAATGAAAATATTTTACCATTCGATGCAAGTAACATGATCAACTTGCAGGGAACTAATTTTAGATATCTGATTCAAATCAATTTCCTTGAGCATTGTTTCAATGTCCATGGTTGTTAAACCTATCTATTAACAACTTTTTTATATAATAAGGAAATGTCCAAGCTCTGGAAAGCTTGCAAATTGTAATATTTATTTTTTAAAAGTTGTCATTTAGAGAAATTTGGCGCTTTAACTTTGTTAAACTGACAAATGACAACTCTAAAAATAGTGTCAAATCTCACCAATGGACTGTCAACCTAAATACCATAGTGATAAAAATATAATTATTGTACCTTATGATTATGAAAAGCTATTATACTATTATTCTAATTTTAATGATAAAAGCTATTAAGTATAATTTTTTGGCTCACATATTATTGAACAAATTATAAATTAAAGAATGCTTATTTAATTTAAATCATTTGGCTTTATTATAAATTAGCTGTGGCAAAACCCGGTATTTTCATTGCCGTACCAGGTCATTAAATTAAAAAAAAAATTCATTGACGTCAAATGTCAAAATTACACATTTGACAAGTTACTGTCAATTTATCCCAAGGGTGTGCAGCTAAAGGTTAAATTTTAGCTGCCCGGAATAAGAAAAGCTTTCCAATTGCTTCTAATTCCTGTTTTGAACCCTAAACAAGTAAGGTCTATTATTATAATTTAAAACACATTTTATGTTGAAGCGCTATATCGTTATAAGAACTTAACTTGTAAACCATTACATAATCTATGTTTATTCCTTTTTATTTTAATTGAATTTCATTTTTCTAATACAATTTGTGACGATATAAATCAGAGATATACTATTAAAGAATATCCCAATATGACTAATTGTTTTTACCAATGTACAAAAAGTAGTGGTACTATTATCTTCTCTAGATTTTTATAAAATAAGGTTATCTTATTAAGATGTTGAAGAATTCTTTTATATCTTAAGTAGCATGTTTATTTCCACCTAAGTGTAGAATTCAGCAAGTGTTTTATAAATCATATTATCTTTTAGAATGGCTTCAGCTATGCGCACCACTCTGAGAACTGTGTTCAGGAAGGTACAAGTCCGCAGCTATGCAGATGCACCAGCAATCAAAGAAGGAGAAATGGCTCTCACATTTGCAGCTGGTAATAAGGTAAGACAATTGAATAAATGCTTGTAATGAGCATATACAAATACTTGCTTTATTATAACGAATAAGCAGATATTTGGCCGCGATCCCACCTGATGGTAGGCAAAGATGCGGCCTAGGAGCCGTCATGTCTTCTTAGTAACCTATTCACTTTCACCTTAAAAATGCAATGTGATCTGAAAAATATCAGTTAAGAATCTTTAAAGTTAATCATTTGTATAAAAATTATTACAGCAGTCTTAAGACTAATCTAGGATTCATGTTGTACAAGTTTGATTGTTACATTGTCATGTAAAAATCAGGTTAAACTGCATATAGTTTGTTGTCTGGCTTGATACATAGATTTATGCATAAATTAATAGTAAAATTTACGAATTTTTAATCCTTATTCAAGAACCTAGTGTGTACATACTTATCCATTTTAAATTATTTTATAGGTGTTCTATGACAAACAAGTTGTAAAACAAATTGATGTGCCATCCTTCAGTGGTGCTTTTGGTATTCTACCCAAGCATGTGCCAACACTTGGTAATACTTTTATTATATTTATATGTATCTATTTGTACTTTTACAGTTCCCTAAATAATATACTTACCATTTTATTTAAGCTGTTCTTAGACCCGGAGTTGTGACAGTTCTTGAAAATGACGGCAAGCAAAACAAAATTTTTGTATCATCAGGAACCATCACTGTAAATGATGACTCTTCTGTCCAGGTACTATCATATATAGTATACATTGTGTTTATCATTTCCATATTTATTACAGAGTGAATTTGAAAGTTTTAAAAAATTTGCAATAAAAAATAGTGCTAGTATTAATATTAGCCTCTCTGAATTGAAAATACATTACTTGTTTTTAATTTCATTTTGTCAATATTTGCTTTTATTATTTTTGGCTTTAAAATACTAAAAATGTTAATAAATAATTATGTTTGCTGTAGATATTTTCACATCCTATATCTGACTTGATGTTGGAAGAAAGCCAACAATATATTAGTATACAGGGTGTAAAAGACTAAGAGAAAGTTTAAAAAAATACTATTTCCCAACCAATGTATACCTACACGCCATGAATGTCGCGCGCGTAGTGTGCATAGTCAGAGTAGTTTGTTTTTAAATTGCGGATTTTTTAATTTTATTGTTTTATGGCTATATTAAGATAAATAATATCTATTCTTAAAAGAATATGTCCAAAATTTATATCAAATTTTTAAGTATTATTGCCTGAATGCACCCTCCAAATTATCGTAAGTCTTTTACATCCTATATAACAACAGATGAGCTGAATAAAAATCTTAGAACTTGGTTTCTTTAGTGATGTTTTTCCTTACTGACTAGTAGTGTGTATGTTGCTGATAATAATAATTTTTCTAAGGTTTTGGCTGAAGAGGCTCACCCACTCGAAAACTTGGACCGAAGCGCAGCACAAGAAGCACTTTCAAAGGCTCAGTCTGAGTTCAATTCTGCTGCCAATGAGAAGGTATTTAAAATATCTTGCTTTTGAATCTAAATAATTTAACATGTATTTATACAAGGTTGTGTGTTTATTGTAAATACTATTCTCTTACGTGTATGTACTTTGTGTTGGTTCCATTGGCATATAACATAACTAAAGGGAACTATTTTTCTAGGCCAAAGCTGAAGCCGCCATCGCTGTCGAAGTAGCCGAAGAAATTGTAAAAGCCGCTTCGGCGTAAATTCTTCTGAGCAATATTCTGCGTAATGTTAGGATTTAACAACTATTTAATGTAACATACAATAAAATATTTCAGAACATGCATTATTTTGATTCTGTTATTAAACATCGTGTGATGTGGATGTATCGTAAAGCTGTGAAATAAAAGGCGATTTTGTAGTTGACATTGAGTACTTTATTCAACACAAATCAAAACACTTTGGTACAAACAGTTAGTTGCGAATAGCGAATGACCTTGAGCATCAATTCAAAATCTTAATAAAGCCGCAAACGAACATCCGTATAAGCGAACCACCACAAATGATTAGACAAAACTCGGTCACTTACTTAAGCTTAGCGTTAAAATCGGATCGATTAATTATTATAAGTTACGATTTAATTTTCGAACATCTAATTTTTTAATTTTGAATAAATTTCTTAATTTTTCATTAATACTTTAGCTAAATATTAAACGTTAATTCAAAATGTCTACATGGAAGGTTCATAGAAGAGATCGTTTGCTAGGAAGAACCTATCTACGAGGCTACGTTGCAAAGCTTACACGACATACACAACACATAAGGAGACAACTAGAAAATGACACGCGCGTGTCTTACATCTAAATATTTTCGTATAATAATATAGAAAGATTAATATTACGAATAAAAAATGCACCTTATTATATTGTTAGGGTAACGATGATACATATTGGCTTCCAAATATACTGGGTTGGTACTGCTGTAGTGTATTACCGTGGATTTTGTGTATACCAGTAATATTTTATCGGTTATCCAAAAATTATTAATTATAATATTAAAAATTTGCTTGAAATATTAAATGCTTAAACACTAACTACTGATTACACAGTAGATAATTATATTGTTTAAAAAGTTGATTAATTACTACTAAAATGCTTAAATCTAATCTTACTTAGTAGTGTATGTGAACGCAAAAACATTAAATGATTATATTATAATAATAAAAAATAGTATACGATAACGCAAATGGTAAAGCACTATTATAAAAACTTAAACATTGTAAAGGAAGCATCAAAGCAACCGTCCGGTCGCGGAGTGGTGTAAATACAAACTTACACAAACATAAATAACGTTTAAATTTAAAATGTTAGTACAAATCACATAAAATAAAATGGGTAAAATTACAAAATATCACATCGTAATTACATGTTGAGCTTAATTTAAATTGAGTCTGTAAACACCCCATATACCAGCACGTTAAACCATCCTTTAAATTAAGCTAAACAAATAAGTTCAAATAAAAACGTTCGTTTTCGTTTTTAACCGTCTACAAAGTTGGGAAAATAATCGTTCACGTTTACGGGTTATGATTCGTGGGATACGTCACACGCTTAGGGAAATATATCAATTTGAATTACCTACCACAACCATAATTTTCCGATAAACATGGTAACATTACTAGTGACGCGCTGCGGGTTCGCTACGGGAGATCACGTGGTAGGACTATTCCCAACTTTGTACGTCAAGACGCCTGCTTCAAATTAGCCGTTGTCGCGGCACGGACGTGCAAATTGGGTTGAAACATGAGGAGTAATAATGAGAGACGTGAGAGATATCGCAACCGTGCCGTTCATTGCTACTGCGCTAAAGCAAAGCAAACTCGCGTAAACGGCAAATTAATGATCAAATTGGTGGTTTTTAGAGTGGCACGGATGCAATATCTAAGGGGCTAGGGGGTGAGGTAAGGGGGATGTGGATGAGGTTCGCAGTGGGCGAGTGGGGAGCGGCGTCGAGGCGTGCGAGCGGACAGTTTACAGGTTACACTGCCACAGTATCGTAGGCTGTGAGTCCCCGCCCGTGGACTGCTTGCTGGGGGATTGGGGTGTTTGCTTCTGGTCTGTGAACGGAATTATATGTTGACGTGATGCGGTTTGTGTATGCGGTATGACCTATGACGGTAACATTTAATTATGCGCATGGACTTGGACTGGATTTACAAGCTAGAAATATAAAGGGAAAAGAGAACTCGCAAATATAAACCCCTAAGTATTCTATTTATCTTAAGGCTAAATTTTTGCGACTATCTGTTATGGATTTTAACCAAGATATAATTGATAGGTATTAAATAATTGATACATGTAATAAAGGAATTAATAAAATAAAAAGCTATAATTTCTAATTCAGGTAAGTATATACCTAAGTGATCTTATTATATAATCGATAAGAGCAAATGCAAGTTTTTCATAATGTCGATCGATGATCCTAGAAGCTATTGGTTATGGTTATAAAGTAGCGAGTGAGTACAGGGCTAATGTAACTGGCTATATATCCTGCGCATTAAAAGAAACATAACATCTGACGCTAATTGTAAATAATAAAAACATCTTACCAATGTTATAGCAACACAAAATTGTAGTGCACGGTCGGTTAGGTGTTAGCCACAAGGTTATTTATATAACAAATAATGAATCAGGCAAAAGTAAAGAACATTCAGCGTATAACTATTGTTCGTGGACATACTTTGACTTACTGTTTCCTGTGGAGTCGACCATGGATGCGGAACATAATACATGCTTAATACTGACATACACTAGACATACACGGTTAAACTCTGTTATATGTTGACACACGGCACGCTTCAGCGCACGCGCAAGGAACTGGCAGTTATTTTAAAATTCGAGTGCACTTTAGTGTATTAATTAAAACTTTAATTGCACAGCTAAGTGTTAATTAGACTTTATGAATTGAATAATAATATAAAGTGTAAGATTAATTTCAAATAGACCATGTGAAGTCAGGCGCGGTCTTATTGACCCTTTATTTATGCAAGTTGGGGTTAATATAATAAAAAAAATCAATTGAAGTGCAAATACGCTCTTCGGAATATTCATGTATCGACCGCACCTGTGAGCACTTAACCTAGCCGGGTGGTAAGAAACAAGTTAAAGTGCTTTACGGATGGATGGTATGGCCTGGTGGAACTGACCTGTCAATGAGTTTTCTCATTTCGTCGCTGTGCAAGCCGTCCTTGGCGGTGTGGGCCCTGACTGCAACAACATACAAGTCACGACGCATCTACACTAATCACGAGACTCGGAACACCTGCCCTCTACAAAACTTTTCTCGCGCAATACCCATCGTTATTATTATGTACAAAATTTACTACTATGAACTATAAATGTATGGGATATTAAAAAGCGAAAGGGTTTTATTAAGAAGTAATTACGATTTAATGAAAATGCAATCCTGTATTTTCTAATAATGTGCTAGAAATGGGTGGTGCACGAGAAAATCTATAAAACATGAACTATATCTACAAAACCATTTGAGAAGATTCAGTTAACACATCACATCTAAGCATATTATGTGATTAAATTTGACAAAATTTAAGTTACCCCGACATTCCAATGGTAAAATTATTAAATGTTTTCCTCCTTTTTATATTGCACCATTTTTGGTGTAATATACCATATTCTTATGGTCGTCAATTTTAATAAAATTACCATGTAACGAATGAAAAAATAAAGGTATGAAAGAATTTTGAAAAAAAAAATTAAGCCAATTGCCATAAAATCTAAAAGCTATAAATCCACGTTATGATAACGTTGACAAAGATTGCATGCTGTCAGTCACAAGTATTAATAACAAGGGGACAAGAAAAAAAACTATGATTTATTCAAAAATTGTTTTACCATCTTCTGTTCAGGAGACGCCCATGTTCGCATGGACCAATGCAATTAATTAATGATGAAAAGTAACAATAACTTCATAAGTACAAAGTTACTCAACTTACTTCTATTATTTTAGTATTCTAGTTTTAGTTATAGTGTAAAATATTTTGTAGGCGACGTTATAATTGTTGCTATATATTTGCTAGAAATTTGTATTGCATGTATAATATATAGTGCATTATTGTATAATTTTTAGTCTTTCAGGTATAACATATACAATATTCCATAATATTCTATAGTGTAGTGTAGTGTAGTATTTATTCAAATTATACAAGTGTATGTTGATCTTTAAAACATTGATTTTTCTTTTTATTATCCATATATAAATATAAATTTTGAAATTGCTTTTTTGTTATCTTTCGAGTTATCTCATTATTCACTGGACCTCACGAGCGTATAACTACATACCAGGGTAGTTGCGTGGCTGGTCACATTCGGCTTCGGAGATCTCGTTGGAGTCCTTGCTCTCGTTGAAGGAGGATGAGCAGTTGTTGTCGGTGTTGGCGTTGCGTGGGGGAGGTGGGGGAGGCTCGGGGGAGCTGCCGCACTTGCGAGTTCCTGATTAGGTTACAATATAACGGGAGATGATACCATCAGCCAGATAATGACTTGCGTGTTGTCTTACTGTATTATTACATAGTCAATCGATCATGTCTGTTGCTTATTGGAAAACGAAAAATCAGAATGTTTATGAGTATTGTTTAAGTATTACATCGGGTTTTATTATGATTAATGTTGCGTTTATTTTCACAAAGTTTTTTCAAAAAGATGAGATGAATGTACTATTATATTACAATTTCTAATGGAATGCGTGCATTTAAGGTAAAAAATGCTCATGAGAAAGTTACAAAAATACGCCAAAAGACACAGTATTTCATAGGAGACTTAACACAAATACTGCAAAAGAAACCGTACTTATATCTCTTTTTTGTATGACACATTCCCTACGATTATTCCGCCAATGTTATAATTATAATAATGACGGAGATGTGATCAGCACATGCTGTACACACTGGAGAGTATTACTGTGATGGGGTGCGTGTAAGGAGGGGGTAGCGTTACCGATGCTGGGCCGCGAGCCGTAGTGGTCGGAGTAGGGCGTGCCGTAGGCGCCGGTGTACTGCTCGTCCTCGGGCGCGCAGCACGCGGGCTCGTCGTACTCGGGCCCGCACGCGTACACCGGCCGCGAGTAGCGCGCGCGCTGCGCACACACGTACTTTACTTTAGTGTTACGTATAGTACATATACTTTAGTGAAACATATTAAAAAACTGTAATTCAGGAGCCAGTAGCTTTTTCTTTTAAAATATGTTAATATACACACAATACCGATAATAACAAAAATAATGATATTACTAAAAAGTAAAAAGATCCACGTCCAAAATGTATTTAGGAATAAAAAGCCACATTATTCATACTCTATATTTTAACCCGAAAATTATCTTTATCGGGTTTAACGTATAAGAACGTGTGGAACAAATCCGTTCTAATATTATAAATGCGAACGGAGTCGCAGGCAACAGCTAGTAAAGAATAATATAACGCGTGTCGTACGTATTGGTCCTCTTCAGCGCAGGTGGCGGGATCGTCGTACTCGGGAGCCGTGGAGTAGATGGCGCTCTGTCCTCCTTGCGAGTTCTTACGGGCGTAGCGGCTGTTGGCTCGGGGCTGGAATATTGGGAATCCATACATTTTAATTCAAAACACTTATATTAGGTATAAATCAGTTTCTTTGTATTTGGACATAACACTCTTGACAAATAGTCGTGGTGGTAATAAAGCTGTTTCTTAAGTTCTTCTTATGTTCAAAATCTAATTTAGTCGTTTTCTTAATGATGACCAACGCAGCGGTCTCTCCTTTACCTCAATTATAAAATAGCTTTCCTTGCGTAAGGTGAATTTGTAGGCTAAACTAAACTAAAGTTAAAATAGGTTAATATATAAGTATGTATCTAGAGTTTAAAACTGGAAAAAGAGATTTTTATTTATTATTTTTAATTTATATGTTAGAGAGATAGAGAGAGAGTAGGGGGACTCACCATGCTCTGCGATCCGGCGCGCGAGTGCGCAGGGTGGTGCGGGTGCGGGTGCGGGTGCGGGTGCGCCAGCGTGCCGGCGTGCGACGGGTGGTGGTGCGGGAACGCGATCGCCTTGCTCGGGTCCATCTCCTCGCGGAACCCGAGCAGGTGGAACGTGGCGTACGGGCAGATCTCGTCCTCCATGCCTGCAATATCGTTCTCGTCTTGACATCTCTGCTATACACCTTTGTTAATAATTTAAACAGCCTATCGTTCCAAATTATATAATACTTATATTCTCCTCAGAAGTTTACCCGAGTGATACGAAATGAATAGGTTTTTGTTTTTTTGGAAAAAAATTACAAATTTTTTGTTACCAATTTCACACGATAAGTAATTGTCTACTCAGGTATGTATGTGAGTAGACGCAATGATGACATTGGACGCTCATTGAAGATAATAATAATAGTAAAATTGGATTGGATTGAACCAAATATTTCCGAAAACTTTTAGTTGTTTAAAAAAAACAGGGGACCAAAAATGAAATTAAAAACAAGGTTAAAAAAGGTTACACACTTAAAAAACTCAAATAAAATGAAATAAAACACGCAAATAAAAATAACTGTTGTTAGAGAATAAGCAACACATGGTTTCCAAAACATACTCACTTTGCTGACCGAGACTTGGGTTAGTTCATACGATACGATATAGTACTTATTATACATGCATTTTAAAACAAAAACCGTAATGATCATTTAATTTAATTGTAATAATCAACAAGATCAAGGAAGTTTTTGTTTTAAGTTCTATTTACTTTTCTACGATTAAGCAATCTATGACGATCTACTATCTACTTTAGCACAACTTATGGCAAAGAAAGTTGATTTTTTTAATGAACGCATCTTTACCATATAATTTGAAAATTCGAGGCAGAATGAATGAACAACTATGTCTTTGCTTTTAAAGATGTTTTATTTAGACTCTAGTCAGTTTATAAAAGGTTAAAATGATTTTACTGAAATTTCACAAGAATTTTACAAGAATGAAAACAAAGCGTGTAGATTAGGCATAAACCCGCGAGGCTTAGTTAGTTTATAATACCTACATATAGTTGTTCCATTCATTGCACCTCAGCGACTTACCTGTAGAGATGGTATCGCCGGAGCCGGTCCTGCGCATGCGCGTGCGGCGCACCCGCTCGTAGTGGTGGCGGCGCGGGTCCCACGTGGAGTGCGCACCCACTGAACAACTACCGCGTTACGCAATACGCATGCCACTACTTATGCTACTATACGCGATACCCTCCATAGTCTATACTCTATACCCACCGCGCCGGTAACTGCACTACACTACTAATTTTTTTTATTCAGAGATAGGCGAGCGCTTGCCCGCAGTTTGCCTAATAAGCGACGCTGTTGCGGTCGAAGATGTAGCGCGTTCGCCTAATAGAGATTAGTTCACTCTTGATTTAAATAAACCGAGTTTTAACAAACGCCGAATTGTCCATATTTAAAAGCGCGAATAATCTTTTGATATACCTATATAAATGAGATAGCAAGCGAGCCATGTCTTGGAGAGATAGTGTAAGATGGCTTAAGCTACCTCAACGTATTTTGATTTAGTATGACTGAAACTTTAGTATGTCATTATTAATACATAATATGTACCGATATATTTTATAAAGCAGTGTGGTGCAGTTACAAAATTAAAGGAACCCATCCCAATATTTTCAAGACTGCGGCTAATTTGCGTGCGTGATTTTTTGCCGCGTAAATTTAGCACGCACTGTATGTTGTTGATGATTAGTCCGTCAATAGTATGTACCAACTTTATTTACAACATGATTTATTTAAATGAGTTATTTTTATAAATAATGCAAAAATATTTAGCCTGGCTGGTCAATAATAAAAAGTTAAAATGATGCAAAGTCTAAATAAAGTATGGTACACATATTTAACGACTATAGACGTTCAACTTGAACTTTCTAGCATCGTCTCGTATAAGATATAAAATAATATTTTAATTTTTTTCTTATTTATAAATGTAATATTAAAAGTATCAACAAGACGATGCTAG
>DWAJ01002966.1:0-15910 GCA_018238005.1 Eurema mandarina
CAACGCACAGCCTAAACGGCTAAACGTAGGCACTTGAAATTCGGAAGGGATGTAGCTTAGGTACCGTACAGGTGCACTAAGATAGGTATTCCCGAACTTCCCGCGGGAACTGAATCTAGAGGGGTACAAAAGAGAGGTAAAATGGCTAGTGTAGTAATAAAACAAAGTAAACCTTTGTAGAAAACATTTTGAGAAACAGCATTTTTTTATTTACTATTTAAATTTCTTAAATAACTAGCCACGTACTGCATTTATATAAGTATTATACATAATATACGTTTAGAATCACTCTATCTGCTAAGAAACGCATGAAAATCGATTGCGTAGCTTAAAAGATTTAAGCATACATAGGGACAGACAGAATACTATTTTATATATTTCTGTTTTAATATTTTGCATTTTAAAATGTATTTATAATTAATAATTCTCATACCTTCCTGACCCCTAAAATTAGCGTCGGTTCAATCAGTCTGAGTCACAACAATAACTAATTACATTGACCTTACTCCGGTTTGTCCTTTTAACTGCGCAAAAACTTATTTTTCCTAATTAGTACGATAAATTTTACAAATATTTCGGAAACAAAAAATTTGGTTCATACAATGTCATGCTGTGACTTTGATATTATTTATAGATAAGTTTTGGGTATAATGTTTTGATCTACGTTGTAGTTTTTATATCTGTCTGTATATAAATAATAATAAAACTTTATTTCTATGTCAAAAGTTTACTAGACTTCATTAGATAATATATATTTGGCGAATATAATATATGTATCTATAAATCGTAAAGGCTATTGTTTATTAAATTTATTTTGGGATTTTAATTTTAGTACTAACGGTTCATTCTATAAGTACCTATATTAGTTCTTTATCCCCGAACACGACATTAAGGTTATATGATTTGCCGATTAAGGATATTAATTGTATATATTGCTAAAATTACTTTGATATTAAATACTTAGACTACACTGTTTTAACAAAAAAAATAAAGTTATATTTTTGGGCTTATATTTTTAATGAAAAATTTGAAATTGAAAGATTTTAATTTAACCTGTATATGTAATACCATGGGGATTAGTTTTATAACATCACAAAAATATGAATTCTATACATACAAGTTTAATATATGTAATCTTAATGCGACCTTAAATGACGTTTATTTACGTCACATCACGAGTTAAATTTTTCATACAAAAAATCCCATGATCCATCATCACGTTAACATCAAAGTGTGTGTAACATTCCCGCAGTTAAAATACATCCGTAATCTTCAAAAAATTAATTATCCTCCTTCAACAAGGTTGGACTACAATCTGAACTAATTCTTTGTATGCTAATCACGTTTTTACGTGTGATTCAACTGAATTGTTTACTTGTTTCAATCCAATTTTGAGAAATAAATACTGTTTATAAATTTTATAAGTTTTTTGGTTTTATTCTGTTTTCTATTCAGTTTCATAGAGACAGTTATAATAGACCAACAAGGCACTCTCCGCGTTTTTAGCCAAGTGGACTCTGTGAGTAAGAATCGTATGATATCTATTTTTCCATTGATGGAAAATCCTTTTACTGGCACCATGTCCTCCTTGGGGAAGATGGAGACAGTTTTGTGGGACTCGCACTACATAATATTGTGTGGATAAGTGTAGTAGCTTGTGCCCTCTATTGTATTGGATACTTTTATCCCCATATTTCTAACATAAGCTACCAACAACATAAAGAACACTAAAAGTACAGGATTGTAGTGTTAAAATATATTAAGTGGAATCTTAAGATTCTACATCCATACTAATATTATAAATGCGAAAGTTTCTCTGTCTGTCCGTCTATCTCGCCTTCACGACCAAACTTCTTAACCGATTGTAAAAAAATTTGATACACAGATTGTGTATAGCCTGAGTAAGGACTAGAAAAAAGTGGAAAAAAGGGTGATCAAAGTATTAAAAATATTACCATTTTGGATACTTTTATCACAATGTTTCTACGACAAACTAATCGTATGAATAAACCATAAACAAATCGTATGAATAAGATCATAATCATATTCAAGGTTGTAAGACAAAAGCGAGTGGGACCGTGCGAAGTGCACTCAGCATTGTGTGACATAATTCGGTGTAATCAACGAGCGGGGTATCTAGTGCAAGGTTGTGGGCGAATGTCAAGATTTGGGGATGTGAACTTCTATTGTTAATTATGTTTTGTGTTATGAGGTTTAAATTTGGTGGGATATGGACGGAATTTTATTCGTAGAAGACGAAGCTCATTATAAGAATAAAATCTTAGTATATAAAACAGTTTTAAGACGGTATTGACTGAAGAGAAAAATAGATGCATATTAGCCGCGAAGCAAATTATTTTTATGACATACGCCTTTAATGTTGTTTGAAGCTAATATAATCGGGAATGTGTATTTGTCGGGGATGTCAAATTGAGATTGCAAGCTTAACAATTCAAGTATTATCATATCAAGTCAAAAGCTGATCAGATGATTTTATGTCCAGACTTCGCAGCCGGACTCTTAAAAGATGTAAAAGAATCTAAAGTGCTCTATGATCCCTACCCGATGTAAAAACACTTACTTATATTGACCAAAACCCCCCTTTTAGTCCATGACATTTTATGTAATATTGATGAGAATATTGAAGTTCTTTGGTCACATCTTCAGGAATGAAAGCTCGATGGAGAGATTGGTGGTTCAGGGCCAGGTAGAAGGCAAGAGAGCACGCGGTCGATCACCAACCCGCTGGATTGACACAATCGAAATGGCGACTGAGTCAACATTAGTGCAGGTATGCCTCCAACCGAACGAGATGGAAGCAAATTATCGGGAAAACTACCCTCCTCAAAGCTCACGACCCAAATACCACCTATCCATGTACCACGTCAGTGCCACCACGACCACTCTGACAAGAGTGCCCGACTAAGAAGAAATTTTTATGTAGCCCTTGGTCCTTTTCCACGCAGACCATGCGTATCCTGTAAAGATACACAGCATAGTTAGTGATGTTATTGCGTTTCGTTCTGTAGTGCTCCCAGCACTTGTATCTCATATCCTTTATTCCTTTCCTTTACCTCTATTTCGAAGGTTGGTAACGCAGTCGTAAGTTAGCTTGGCGAATTGTCATTAAAAGGGGTGGTTTCTACCATACGACAAACCTTCGCAGTTGTCCAACATTATGTAAAGAAGGTAATGCCACTATAAAAGAAGGCGGAGTCTTAAGTCCTTATATTTACTCAACCCAAAGACGTTAAGAAATTAATTCAAAAACGATAAAATGAATCCAAATTAAAATATTCATATCTTCATAAGCCAATTATAGGATTAAGTGTTGAAACAAAACGAACTGGATTTCGGTCCAAAAAAAATGTAGGTATCGATTTAAATCGAATGTGCTGTATCCAATTTGTCAGTTTGTCCGACAATTAATCCGGAACGATTACACGAATATTTTACAATTTAGCTTTGACGTCGTATAAGCGTTAAATATGTCTTATTCTTATTGAGTTACGGTTGGTTTTTATTTGTTTTTTAATTTATTCAATGTAGCGAGGATATGACATTTTAGGGCGTTGTCTAAAATATATAATTCATTGATATGTTTTGTTATTTTAAGGTGATTATACACGAACGGTTTTTTTTGAGTAATGATCTTGAGATTTAAATATACTTAAGTTTAAACTTATATATATTACTAATAGTTACTGGTTGACTTTGATCGTAGTCTTAGAGGATAAGTTTGGAAAGTTCCGAAGCTATTTTAATTTGATAATTAATATTCCATTTAACTGTTAAATAATCTAGTCTATACTTATTCTAGTCAATTCCCATTGAAACTATTAAACTAATTTTTAAAATTCTTTTGCCGTTTTGTAGCTACGAGACACTTCAAATTAACAGATTATTTTGACAGATCGCCATACAAATCTGTCAAAATAACTGACACGTGCTTAAATTTATTTTGCATTTGGATATTTGACCGTTAGAAACGCAGGTGGAGCCACTTGAAACAGCTAGTGCAGTGATAAAGTCGCTCATTCGAACTCCAACCTCTCGCCATGTTTCGACACGAGCGCTAATGGTTATAATCAATATAGTTTCGACTTTGGTCGCGGTGTCGACAACAAGATTAGTTTTTTATGTCCGATAATAAGTCGAATCGGATGCGTGTGTTATTCAAATAACATTGTTTTAGAGAAAGCCACGGCTTAACGGTTCGTTGTGTGCTGTATGTTTGTTTGGCTATAGTATATAAAATTTCGAGTTGGTGATTGTTTTATGAAATGTCGTATTTATAAGCAAGCAGTTTTGAGCAATTAAAAGCAAAAAAATCATACTATTAAAAGAGTTTTGTTAATTTCAGTGAGTAAAGAACTATAGGTTGTGTTTTTAGTATTTAAAGCCTTTAAAATGGCATATCTAGCTATCTATTATGCTTAGCCACTCGATTCAGCCAAACTGTATGCTTTTTTTTTATCACTTGATGGTATTATTAATGTTATAATAATCTACGTTTCTTTGTTAAACTATTTTACGTTTTTTACTAGCGATGTTTAGTATAAATAAAAACTTCTTCCAAAATATAGATCCACACTTATCTTACGTTGAATCGAACCTAATTGTTTCCTTTTATAGTCATATTAATTCTCCTAATCAAATGTGAATAACGTTCAGAAAACTTTTGTAATACGCCTTTCTATTTTCACACCGATATTTTTATGAGTTATAAACCATATTTGTGTGACAATTTAGTTAGAAGCAAATATGTATCTTAAGTACGAAGAAATAGGGTTCGAACTCCTTTGGGCTAACACGAATTTCCTGTCATACCCGATACACTATTATTTATTGATTTGTTAATAAATTTACAAGTTTTCTTTTGAGTGAAACCGAAGCTTTTGTGTTTTAGAAATATTATCGTGGAGATAAGAATTTAGTTGTGAATGAAACTATTGTAGAAAGTTTCGGGGTCAACGTCCTCGTTTATAGAAGTTATAAAGATGATATCGGTGTCTGAATTTTGTGACAAATGGGATGTATAGGTAGGTATATGGGATGTTCGTACGGTTTGGCTTTTGATATATTGTTCAATACTTCATTTTTGGACTTTTAATATAGGTAAACTTTCTTTGGTTTCATTGTGTTGTGTGTGAACCAATATTCAAGTTATGTTTGTCGATGAGTGATGATGAGATGAGAACGAAACGGCAAGCCGTACGTAAATACGTACGTATTACGTTGTGAATCTGAAAAATAAACAATATTTAATTTGCTGAATTGGAGCGACTGGCACCAGGGGTGGTAACTCTCCTGCATAAACGAGCAGGCGAGCCACCTAATGAAAAGTGGTCATCGCCGCCCATGAACACTCGCAGAGCTTGACAGCTCTCGAGTGGGTTGCCGACCTTTTATGTATGTGGATGTAGATTGATGATTTTTTTAAATAATAAATATATCATAGGTATATTTTTATACGAACCCGGTTACTGAACGAGTTAAAAGTAATAAAGTCAATTTCTATGTATATGTTAAAAAACTTTCACATTTCAAATAAAGCTCTTTTTAAAATCGTCATAGAAAATATGTACTTTACAGATTATAGAATAGTAGGAACCATTGAATATTAACTATGATCCCGTCCGAAAGTCGTACGACGAAAAATCGTAGGTTTAAGTAAGTTAACCATAAGAGTCCAACATAACCTACAGCTACTCCGATATCGAAAATTTTTTGATACTGCTAACCGAGCTATGACACTTAATATACTCCAATAAAGAATCGGATCGCACATCAGTTTATCGGAATGTTATCGAAACAGAAACAAAAAAGTTGTTATATTAATTCGAAGTTGCTCAAAAACTGTATCGAAAATAATAAAAGTTGACATCGATTGTGTTCGGAGTAGAGCTTCAGCATGTTTGAGCATCTCGCCACGCTAAAAAAAGGAACCACCGAATTCTAGACAAATCAGCTCACCTAAAAACCAACTAAAACAGTTTTTAATTAAAGCCATTGCGGGCTCATTACCAAAGAAGACGACTCAGTGGCGTGTACCGATAGCATCTGGTGGGTTCCCGTAAATCACGCGATGCTATCGCGGCCCGACATGCGCGCTAGGCCTAATTGTGCGAAATAGGTTATGTTAGGTTAGTCGCGCCATTTCGGGCCATTACTGCCTGTTATTTATTGATGATAAATACTTGAAATTTATTATATTTATTTAATGTGTGATGTATTTGTGTCTATAGGCTCGATTAAATGAAAGGCCAGGGTAATTTTATAAAAAAAAAACAATGTGAGTGTTAGTTAGGTTAGGTTAGGTTCTTCTTTGTAGAAACTGCCTTCCGAACCGGTGGTAAATGTTTTGTAATACCATGACGATTCAAGTGTTACTATATGTAGCCTAATTGAATAAAGTTACTTTTGACTTTTGACTTCAAAGCGCGCATATAAACATCGCAAACTGAAATCGAATGAGACGTTTTTTCTAGCCCATAAATTAAAACTAATAATAAAATAAGAGCAAAGTTACGCGTCATACGGTCAAACTTATAACAACCCTCTTGCGCTAGAAATAAAAAAAGACGGGGAAAAATCCTAAAGTATTCCCTATAATTAAAAATATAAATAAAAATTAAAAAAAACAATCAATTTTAACTAGTACGGAATATTTAGCATTTGAAACAATCTTGACTCCTGTATATCCTGATGACCTTTGAAGATGGCTACAACGTAAATAATAGACGGGCGATATCAGGCAGTTAGTTCAGCAATATGTTACTGTGAACAGCTAATTATCCGAAATGGCACCAACCAGCTATAATTGGGACAATTACTTTCAATATATTAGGTGTAAAGGATCCAATTTTATAGAAAACTAACTTACTTAATAGAGGAATAAATGGCTTTATTATTGTGTATTAGAGTTAAGCGAGGCTACTATGGACATCATAAGCGGCATCGTAAGGAATAAGGTGACATATATTGAGAGGTAATGCTTTTCAGGCTGGAACTACTTTGATAAGATATAACCGAACTTATAGACACGAAGATTAGATCCGAATTTTCCAGTATATACCATCGGTAATGAGCAGCGATACCGAGTTTTGTTCATGTAAAATATGTATTATAGTTTCAGATACTCCTATGTGACTTAAACTGTTTAAACCGCTATAAATAGGCACATGTGATGCGTAATATCTTTTAAAGTCAAAGTCAAAAGTATCTTTATTCAATTAGGCTACATAGAGTAACACTTGAATCGTTATGGTATTACAAAACATTTACCACCGGTACGTAAGGCAGTTTCTACAGAGCAACCGGCAAGACACTGATAGTTATGTCTCTTGCTATTAAAGCGCTTGTGAAGTTAAATTTCATGGTGTCACTTTTATGAAAACAATTTCTTTGTATTCCGCTGATTAATTGTAAAAAGCTGTTGCATTTTCGATCCCTCGCTAACACACAATTCTTTATAAATTAGATACATTAATTTCAAATTTCTAAATACGTTCAAACATCAAACACAAATCGAATCTCATTATTAACACTAGCTCATGGGCGTTTGTTTAATAAATATTATATTTTTCATAATAACCTTAAAATATACGATTGTAACTTAACGACTTATTAACATATTATTCATAGTGATTTGTCGGCGTTAAAACGCGATTCATACTTTCGATTTTAATTCTTTGTTTCGAGCCAACTTATCTGATCTTTGTTGTCTGGGCACTGACCGGGTGGTGTTTGAAATATATTGATGCAATTTTGGCGTTTGTGGGTATGTGAATAGCATCTATAATTGCGCGTGCGGTTTTGCTAACTTGGTGCGAACATGTCACACGTGATGTATGTTAATCGATGTGTTTAAACGATTATCGTAGGCTTGTATTGTTTAGATATGCAAGGCATTTAATATCGCTTTTGGATAGATTCTCATATTGGAATATTATCACAAATATGTATCGCCTTTTCATACTAATATTTGAATATAACATTTGTTCACCATAATTTAAATTTCTTCATACTACAGTTTTTCTGAATATTGCTTAGGATATAACTACTGAAGCTTGACCATGTTTATAAAGATGGCATACTACAGACCTTTTTGTCCTTTAAGGGCCGACAGACCCATTTAAACCCTTTTTAACACGTTAAAACCATTTGAAATCTTTTCTTAGTCAGCCCCATGTATATACATACATTATTTTAACAAATTACCAGGAGAGTATAAAACATAACAGCACCATACGAAAAGGAAGTAATCGCTCGGAGAATAAACAATCCTGTCATCAGCATTGAGAAGCAATTAGTACAAGATCGAACTTTATGGCGTCGATAATTGATTATGCTATAGTAAACAATCGTAACCTTGACAGCGTAGCCCATAGGATTTGTCATCAGACCTTTCTTTGTTGAGGTCACTACCGATAGCATCCTTTTAACAGCTTTATTACTTTAAGGGAATAGCCGCTCTCAGCTATGATAGTTAAGGCCGTTAGTAGCGTGGCAGCGTGGAAGGTAGTTGTGACGTTATGGAGTTGAGGGGGTATTCTAATGTGGAATTTGGAGGCCGCGATTGTTCGGATTCAACAATATTGGATTCGGTCCAAAGTGAGGTAGTGTAGACAATGCTTTGGCAAAAGACGAGGTTACCGCCTTGAGCTGTGCTTCCGATCTCATCGGAGCTATTGTTAGATTGTAATTAAACCGTAAAGGTTAGAAGGGATTACTGTCATTGTGGATTTTCAAACGAAATGTACTAAAATTGTACATACGTGAATTATAAGTTTCAAGATGTATGTGAAACAGTAAAGTGACTAAAATATCAATACAGCGTCTTCTGTATTTTAAAAGAAGTATAACATCTAATTGAACTTTAACATTAAAATAACCCGACAATCGACATATGAATTGCCTAATGTTTAAGCTGATGGTTCGAATAACATTCTTCTACGTCAAATATTACCATCAAATAAAACACACATACAATACACTAATAAATTTATACAGCTGGCGAACAGGTGTCGATGAAAAAAGGCTGTGTAGGAATCGCGAGGCGATGACAGCGCATAAATACGATATAGTATCGCGACGCTTGAAGTAACGCTTATCGGTCGCGCGTAAATCACGCGACGATGTAACGCGCGACGAGAGAGTGAGACACAAAGATTCAGTTTTTAAGTAGTATTATGGTACATTTTATTTTATACTAGCCGCGGTTTTGACGAACGAAGTTCTCGTTCCCGCAGCAGTAACGGGATATATAGTATCCTGTGTAATCCAGAGTAGTAATCTATCTATTACCAAATTTCAACTAAATCGGTCCAACCGTTTTTGTCTGAAAAATAACAAATAATGTAATGAGTAAGGTTGTAATGATTTGGGCTCGTATAGGGTCACCCCTATACGAGTACTAGGTATCACTACCACCGTCTAAAAGGCTACCGTCATAATCGCCTTATAGATGTCATTGCATTTTGTTTCGTTAGATTCGATTCCTCTTATCGTACAGACATATAAACGTCTACAAACTAGCAGCTATATATTTATATTATAAAATTAATAGAAGAGAATGGCAACGGATTTGATCTACATAAATGTCTATCAATTGAACAAAACTACTAAATTGAGCCAATCAATTCATAACACTAGTTATATATTATTTATGGTCTGTATCAAAAAATATATCCGAAACTCATTCGATCGATAGTCGAATTAAATTTAATCGCCATTAAAAAATCGAATAACAGCTATAGTTCGGAAACGAACTCATTTTTTACGTAACAAATCGATATATTTATTGATCGATAATCGAGTGAGTTGTATCGGATTAATCGTCGTTGTTTGTTGTGTTTTCGAATGAGATTCGATTTTATTTTGTTAATTGAACGCGATGCTCCAATTACGGAAATGGATGTTTGATACATTGAAATGTTGAAAACGTGTTTTGGTAATTAAATTTAATGGTGCAATGATTTTTGTGGGATCACTTTTGATATTGTCGGCTTCAGAGACAGAGAGACTTTAATTATGTTTATAAGGTTATTGTTACCGATTATTCGCTTTGAAATCGTCGATGCCGGTCGATTCATGCATCGTTAAATTAAAAAAAAAACACACACACATACAGAAAAGGTTACAATCGAGCTTGTTTATAAAACTAAAAGTTAAAGTTTCTTTTAATTTTGGTCTCTAGATTAACCAAAGGTCAAGAAGATAAATTTGAATGTACGTGTGTAATGTACGTGTATGTACGTGTGTATATGTGTTTGAATTTACATAATATGTGTTTTGATTTTTTTTAATAAAGTGATTCTTGGGAATTCCAATATTTGTTTTATGTATTGATATTTAAAGTATGCAATTTCTACAAAATAATTTTTAAATATAATTCAGTTTTATTATGAACTCTGTATCCTAGCGGTAACCATATACCGTACACATAAGTATTTTCTGCTTTAAAACCATCCTTTTACTTCAAGGAATATTGTAAAAAATAATAATTGAACTTAACACACATTTGGGGATAATTGTTAGAAGCACAGTTATAAAAATTTTAGTGTAATGTATATTAAATATAAATAATCGCACCTTTTTGAAGCGTATGGAGTGTAAAGTCTTCGAGTTGTATCGCATTGAGCAGCCACTAATTGATATTATCTATGCAGCTCCGGGAAACTTCACCCCGGGTATATCAACTTTTTGGATATTTTTTTTTAATCTGCTTCTTTAAGGCCAGCTATATAGCTACGTGTTCGAATTGTGAGTATGAATGAATGCTAGAAGTGGCGAAGGTTTTTTTTTTTTATTTTATGCCAGCATTGCGTTAAAACTGTTCGAATTATGAAAATTATAGAATTTTTTATGAGGGAGAAACATATTTTTTTAATTGTTTTTTTACAGGCCAGTTAGAGAGTACAGCTTGACTTTATGGTGGAGACAGAATAAATTGTAGTTAAAAGGAACGACACAAAAAAATTACCTGTTTTATTGATTTTTAATGAAATAATAGTTTTTCTCAAAAATATGTTGGAATATATTTATTAATTGTAACAAAGTATATTCTTAATTGTCAAACAAAATGAAACATATTATAAAAATGTGTCACTTTAAAGTTATATAATAAGACATAATATTTTTATAGGTTCATAAATTTTTATTGTCACAGATAAATTATCTGATCGGTGCACGGTAGCCGGATAAGGTATCGGCACATCACTAACGTCGCACGACCCGGGGTCAGCACAGCACTATTTCTCGCCGATCCACAGATAGCATATCGGTTAACCGCTAATAAACGAGAATTAAATGTTTCGGTTTTCGCGTGGGTGATGCAAATTGTTGTGATTGCCGATTTTGTGAATAAAAATAAATATTTTTAAACACTTTTTCGTTTTTCTTTTATTTCTTTATTTATGAGTCTTTGATGAGTCTAATAACTTTAAAAAAAATATGAACACAAGGTTAAATTGTAAGAAAGAAGAAAAAATCCTGAAGATACAAATGATGATACGCAAATGCGCCTAACAAAAGTTAATTTAACATTAAATATTTTAAAGATATCAACAGTACTATATTTAATAAAGAAAAGTTATCGAACAAAAAATAGAACCATATACGGTCGATTTGAGAAACCTCCTCCATTTTTTTAAGTCGGTTAAAGATGAATGACATTTCTAAGCCCATGGCATGGCTTTTCCACCACAAAAAATAACTAGAGAAGTAACTACAACTTTATTATTGTATAGACATATCGTCTGAAGACAAAAACGGTGACCATTTTTGTATGAATATCGTAATTGTTCTTTTGTTATGTATTAATAATTATATAACTTCCAGAAATATGCCTTCTGAACCGGTGATAAACGAACGTTTTTAATACCATGACGATTCAACTGTTACTATAATATGTAGCCGAGTTGATTAATATAGCTATAAAATTGACATTGACTTAGATGAAAAAGCCAGTTACTATATAGGTACTTCATATGATACTATATCCTAGATGCAAGTCTTCATATAACAGCTAGCATTGATATGCACTGCGCCGAATAGAAAGGACCTAACGGCTCTGCATCACAATACCAGCGCTACTTTGAACGAGCATTGGTGCCCGCGACACGTTGCTACAAGACATATGACTGTGTTATTCTAATACGAGATAAATGCACATCTCTGATATATGATGTTAGTCGGGAAAGGACGCTAACTCTTGCAAATATTACAAAATTAAAGATCTAAAAATGTTGACCAAAAAAACATTTTTTAATCACTCAAATGTGGTGCCTAGTTGATCTTAAATTTTTAAGTTTGACTTTTATTTTGACATTGTAAGTAATGAACGTAAAAAGTGAAAATAAGGATTAGGTACGATGTACACAATGTCAATACATGTACATGTACTATACATACGTGCAAAGCCGCGGCTTGTCGTTAGTTTGATAATTATGACAAATAGGCCTCAACGATCTTTCTGTTAAAAATTCTAAATAAAACAACGATATTGAATTTGAGAATTTAATCAAGAATCAGAGGCACGCGCGTTCCAGCCCGCGACGTGAACAACAAAAATGTCCGATATTCGCGTTGGGCGCTTTATGGCGATCGGAGATATGCAAAAGGGAAGATTTAACGTCCGCACTAATCTAACACTTTGGGATCTTTGCTTCAGGAGGCTTATAATACAACACCATCTAGGCCTGGGCTAAGCAGAGCTTTTGTATGGCAACTAGGTAACGGATATGTTTATTATTATGTTATAAAAATCCTACTTAATAATTATATTATAAATTTGAAAGTTTGTGAGAATGTATGTTTGTTATTATTTAGCGCAAAAACGACTGGATCGATATAATTAAAATTTGGAATGTAGATATGTTCTACGTAGATACGTGATAAATTTCAGGATTACCAAGGCATTTATCATAATATTGAACTTGGCTCTCATTTCACATTTATGTTATTGATTCGATTTTGTTCAGTATGGGGATCGAACCCATAACCCTTGGCGAAGAAGGCAGTTGTGTTATCACTGCGCCAGTAGTCGTTTTTAAAAACTTTGTTATCAATAGGTATATAAAATATACCAAGCAGTAAGCAGTAGACTTAAAATCTAACTAAAAACCCAATGATTTTACGAGCGATTCAATTTCAAGCAAGTAAGTACATATTAGCTTTATGCCGCTGTAATAGTTCAAAATAGGGCGCCATTAAAAGTGTCCGGTTAATTTATAGTCCTAACCGAACTGAACGCATCAAGTTTTATTGTCTCAAACGATTTCTGACGGCCTCAGACGTTGACTGCTGACTCTCTGATATATAGGGTCCTCTTGAACCCATTTTTAACATCGTTTTACTTTAATTTATTCGGTAGTAAAATTTATTACGTCACTTTAGATCATTGTCCTGGAAATTAAATGTTGGTTAGATTTAACTGTTGTTTTACCTTTGATAAGGCACGTGTTAGTATAACCATGTGCCGCGGTTATCCAATTCCATGGAGTGATTTTTGGAGAGACTGTTACACATATCCTTTAATTTTATTTACCTAATGACAAGACGTTTATATGTATTTTTTATTTTATTTGATGTCCAGCAATGAGTATGAGGATTGTCTGATAATAGGTTGCTTTTCTAAGTGCCTAGGGATGTGTTGCCGGTCTTTAAAAGGAACAAGGAAAAGATTTAAAAGAAACGGGAATAAACGATGGAATAGAAAGAAATATTGCCATAGTAACTACTTTAAAATATGCTAAGGTACTATTAATAATAATATGTATAAAAAATACATATAAAAATTATCGAAAAATTTTACTCATAAATTTAAAATACAACATATATTTGCTACTTTATATCACAAATTTACAACTATAATAGTGTTGTTTAAGATATATTTAAAATTTAAGGACACATTAACTATGTATTATATGTCTTTTATGCGTCAACTAGATAAGATATGGTCACTTTGACCCCTACGGTGTGAGACAATTTATTTATTTCCAAAATAGCTATTCATATCGACTTTATATCTTTTATGTCAATCATTTAGATATGTAAAACGAGCTATAAATTACTTGAAATTCTAAACAAAGTCGAGGGCAGGAACGGGTTTTGTTACTCATACTAGGATGACCAAGTCTTTAGTTATAAATAGATTTTGGCTATTTGACATATTACTTGAAACTGGTTTAAAAACACTTAATTATTATCACTCTTTCCCATTAAGTCCAAAATTAGAGATTTAAAAAAACAAGAAAGAAATATTTTGCTTAGCACATGTTTAAATAACAGTTTTCCCGAGCCTTAAGGACTTACCGAATGAAATGCAATGATCGCTGATAAGATGTAATAACATGACGTTGGTTTTCTGTTGGAGATTGGTGCTACACCAAGCGAGCCAGTCAAATTCAGCCTAACAGCACGACTATACCACCCTAAAATATCTGATTAAAAAAAAAAGATTTTTCTGACCTTTCACCTTGAAATTTAATAGTTAACTTTAATAGTTTCTTATATGTAGGTTTTGAGACAATTTTTACGGTGTTAATATACAATTATTTACAGACTTACAGCTTGGTATCTCAAACTGCAAATTTCCCAATTTCAGTTTAAATGACTGGATTAAAAAATAAAAGAGAAATATGTATATTTAGCTTTTTAATATACACCTCGTATACCGTGAATGTAATCTCTCATTATCAGTGAGCGCGGTCACCGATCGCTCCGGCCTATAAAGTGGCACAATAATGTCACAGAGATTCATAGTTGTTATCAAATCGGATGCGATGGTCCGATTTTATCGTCCACCGTGAGAAGACGGCTGTGTGTGGTCTGGTGGCGTTGCTGCTTCTATTTATTTATTTATTTTTTGTATACAAGTGAGCAAACAGCAAATGAGCAGGATTGTTTTACGTGAGTATAGTACGTCACGAATGTTTAGCGCTGAACGAAACCTGCGCAGAAATCAAAAATAAGGTAACGGCGAGGCGCGCGGGGCGCGTGATCGTCGGGTGCGCGAGCGTTGATTGGTTGTCCCAGTCGTGTTGTCTTTCTCGCACCACTCCGTCAATTACGAGCGCGATTTTACCGATGCGCAGCTATTCTCGTCCAGCGCTAAACTTAAATGACGCGACCTATAAATGCTCTGGCATAACTACAGTCTTGGGGGGAGAATGTTGCTTAAGAAGGACTCAAATTAACTGTTGTTCTAAATAAAAACATAATTGTTCTTTAGTGTTATTGCATAAGTTTTTTTTCTTTGTACTAAAGATGTTTTTTCTACTACATTGTATATTTTTTTTTATTATGAGCACATACAATGAAGAGATTATACATCATAGCACCGCATCTGATATATATAACAATTTTGGAGTGCATAGCATTGTCCAGTAACAGTTAGAAAAATATAACAGTGGTATAACCTACAAATAAATAGCTAGATTTAATTTTATTTATTTAGAAGTGTAAAAAATTGAATGAGTCTAATTTTAAATTGATCATAGGAATCGTTAAAGATGTCAATTTGGGGGTTGCGTATTTCAAGATGATATGATTGGTAGATAGTAAAAAAAAAAATATTTCGCCAAGTTAAATGTCGAAGGAAGAAATAGACTTTTATAAAGACGATGTCTTGTCCAAGATAAAGCCAAAATTTTAACTGTGTATTAGATACACTGTTCGAATTCAAATAGGCTGCATATTATTAAACTTTTGTGTTGTTAATTTTTTTGTGATAGACGATACATATAAGTTCTTGCTTTAACTTTGTACAATAAATTTCTCAATAAAGAGGAACAAGACCAATCTTCCTTTAAATTTATCAAGCTTAAACCATGTCTTTAATACATGCTTAATAAGAACATTAACCCATCCCTAATAAACGCATATAAACCCACCGTCATAATTT